>CALNHX010006063.1:0-96095 GCA_940337035.1 Agriotes lineatus | reverse complement strand
TAAGCATAATTGTATGTTACTTATTTGTTTAACAATTATTATTATTCTGCCTGCTTTATTAGTGCTGATTGACATATTATGGATTTTCAATTTTCGGGTGAAGTCTGAACCAAGTTCACGTGCACTTCGATCATGGTGGACTGTTTACGCTACCTTCAAGTCACGTGCGTGTGTGTAGTCTTGTTACTGTACCTCATCGACCACCGAGCGTTTTAGCCCCGGAAACGTACATGTTAGGAAATACTGAATTTATTCCAAACTTTACGACCTCACTGTATATTAAATTGTTTGAATTAATTGGCAGGCGAGGTAAACGGAAACTCTATCCCCTAACTTATAGAGCAGCAATATTTGAAACTTCCCAAAGGTGAATTAATTGAGACTTAGTGTAATACATTATAATGAAATGGCAGGAGGAGTTAAGAGAAGAAGCATAATTTATTAAACACAAATATTGCTATTTTAGATGGTGTTTTTTTAATTTTGCTCTTGCTCTAACAAGTTTACTGTGTAGCTTCTTTTCTAAAATAAATTTTTTTACCATAAATTCACATTTGCACTGCTTCCGATTTTTTTCAGCGCTTTAATACTCTAGTCACGCCTTCCTTTTAATCCATGTTTTCTATTGGATTTATTCCATACCTAGTGATGTGGGTCGAGTAAATACCCAGTGGGTAGGGTATTTATAAATGGGGATTTATCTGGGTATTTACCCCTGTCTCGTGTAAATACCTAAAAACTGGGTATTTATCAAATTTGTAATGTTTAAAAAGCTAAGCTAACTTTTACTCACAAAATAATGTTATCTCAATAAATAAACTACATATAAATGCGCTGGAATATTTTATGTAAAATAACAGTTTAAATGTCACATTGAATAATTATTCACCCAGGTAAATGAATCGTTTATCGGGAAAAAACATTGGCTGCCGAAGTTTATGGAAATAAACAGAGACGCAATAAATAGCGCCTGTCAGAATTTGCAAAAAAAAATTGTGATGGCTCTGACTCTAGAGATTGAGGTGATTTATATTGTTTGTACATGGTTTTCCGACTTGTTTCAATTTTTGAAAATTGAAAACATTAATTTCTAGAAATAATCCTTATATTTATTAACATTAATAATAATATACATATTAAGAAACAATCTTAATAAGGCAAAGAAAATCACAAAATAAAATTGTTATAAAGTGAAGTGAGGTTATAAAACTACAATTTCGAACTGGAAGTGAGATTGTAAAGTTATTCTAGTTACTTCTTGCTTTAGAGGTAAAGTGTTTTTTAATAATTAAAGCGTTATCTAATGAATAAAGTCAGATATTATGTAATATTAATAATTACCTTTGATAACTGACTTTGACAGTACTGGCTCCACAAACATTCACCTGCGTGTCAAGGCCATCTCTTTATTATGACATAAATTATAACTGTCATAAATGCAAACCTTTGTTAAATCGACATTTATGGATTAATAACAGAATAGTTATTTGTTTCATTAGTACAAAAAATGCATGATTTTGGGACAAGTAAGACAGATCGCCGGACGACGGGCAGCGGAGTCCGGCGAGTCTTACGCGTCCCGAAAATGCATTTTTTGTACGAATGAAACATACTATTTTTTCTCCAACTACTCATAAATTCGGTAATATGACTTATTATTTAGAATCAAACATTGTAGGTTATATTGTAGAACTGTCATGGCGCAAATAAACAAAAACTATACGGGAAAATTAAACAATAACGACGGCGATTGCCGAATATTGCCGAAGCGTTTGTTTTTTATTTAAAATTTACCATGTAAAACCCTATCTTGCGACCATTTTTGTACTAGTGCAAATATGAATCGAAAAGTGTACGGTTGCCAAGGTAATTGGTGAACATCCCGAAATGACTTACTTTTTATACAAAATTATTCGACAATATGGTGTCTTATTCGTGTGGTTGGAGAAAAAAAATATTGTATGCAAACTCGTGCTAAAAGTGTTATTGCCTTCGGCTTCGTTTCATAATTTTCATGTCGTGTGCATAAACATCAACTTTTAGCACTTGTTGCATAAATAGCTATTGTATACCGATGGGACCATAATTGTGTGTAACAGCAATGAGACATCATAAACAATAGCACATAATACTTGAGTAAAAAAGAGATAACTGTATAAAAATGTTATTTTACTAGGCATATTTAGTTGACATATGCCATAATTAAAATACGCGCCAAGTACCTATACTCAAACATTTTGTTTCTATGTTCATCTCTTTCTTATTCAAGCATTGAATTCTGTTTTTTATTCATTGCTGTTATATACAGGTTGCCTAAAATTGTACGTAACATGGCAATTCCATGAGTAGGAAAAAGTTTGAATACTATTTTCCATAAGAGTAACCGAAATAGAAAATGCAATAATTACTTAGGTAGCTAGGCCATAAGTAGGTACAATAGCCACTTGTTGCCTAGGTACCAAAGTAATTATTGCATTTTCTATTTCGGTTACTCTTATGGAATAGTATATTACATACCGAGGTGGAAAGTGTTTCATTCCTGTCGAGAGATTAAGTAGTTAACCGAGACGTGTAACGTCGAGGTCAACTTTATCTCGAGACAGGAATGAAACTTTTCACCGTGGTATGTATACTATTTTATTCGCAACCACTTTATTCTAAACAATAATTGGAAAAATGATTATATTATGATACGACAGGTTGTGATGCGCATGAATGGATGAACGAGATTCCTAGTGTCCCTACCTACGCAGCGGTCAGGAATGTACTCTAGTGCAGGAAGTGAGTGCGGGAAGTAGCGGGCGGAAATGTACGACTTCCCAGTCAGTAATGTTAACATTACATATATGGTTGCGAATAAAATATTATTTGAACCTTTTCCAACTCATGGAATTGCCATGTATTTTGGGCAGTAAATGTTCTCAGTGCAGCTATTTTATTCAAAATTTTTATAAAATTTTAATAGAGCAGCTTCACTTACCAATCAATTATGTATACTGGTTAGGTTAGTTTTATAATATTTGTAAATGAGGCAATAAATACCCGTTTAAATACACATTTTGGGTATTTACCCGGGTAAATACCCCGGGTATTTATCCCTAAAAATAAATACCTGGGTAATTTACATCACTATCCATACCTAATTGAATCTTGTATTTAAGAGCTAAGTAAATGACTTGGTTTTTCTTTGAACTTCAGGTACCTATCGCTTCATTGAGAAAAAAATAACAAAAAAAGCTCGATCAAAATTATTTATTTTTATCTAAAAACAGGCTTGTAGGGTAACTTAACACTGAGTGTATTTTTATTTATTACAGAGATCAATGAATTTTCACACTCGCAACTTAACATTTTCATGACGACTGAAACAAAGAGTATCTGTGAATTTTTGTTTAGTTTAGGAAAACAGCCGCTGAAATTGTTTTAATGCTTCGAGAAGCCAAAAACAATACCCAGAATACCTGGTAATATATAGCGGAGTAGAAAAACAAGACAGAGTTAAGGAAGGAGTGGCCATAGCAATACATAATAAATTCAGAGCAGACATAGAAGAATGTCGTTACATATCATCAAGAATTCTAATAGCAACAATGCGAACAAAGAACAAAAAGCTAAACATAATATCAGTGTACGCACCAGAAGACAACAAGCCTAAACAAGAACGAGAAGAATTCTACGACCAACTCCAAGATATAATCGAATCACTCCACTAAGAAACAACTAATAGTGCTAGGAGACTTCAATCCCCGCATCGGAAGCGAAATAATACCGGGAATTAAGCAAAGGTTCAACGAAGAGGTCATAAATGACAATGGAGAGCTACTGATTAATCTGTGCACACTAACCGAATTAAGAATAAACAATACATTTTTTAATCATACGGAGCAATACAAGATCACAGTCGAAAACACACGAGGACAAACATCAATAATTGACTACATATTAACCAACAGGCAGTTGCTGCACCCCATCCAAATCCAAGACATAAGAACTCTGAACTCGGCTAATATAGGAAGTGATCACAAACTACTACTCAGAAAAATAAAACTGGAAGCTAAATTACAACAAAAACCTGCAGTACCAGGCGCAGAAGATCACAAAATAAGAATAGAGTAGCTATGGGACGAACCTGTAAAATTACTATACCAAAACAGACTTAAACAGAAAATTGACAGACACCCGATAAACGAAATTGGAGATATAAACAATTGTTGGGAAATACTAAAGACAAATATTAAAGAAGCAGCCGTAGAAGCACTCGGTACCAGAACAGCAACCAAGATACACAAACAGTTTAACAAGACACCCTGGTTCAACAAAGAAGTGAAAGAAAAATGCATACTTAAAGTACCGAGCATTAAGAACGATAGAGTCATACGAACAATATAAAACAGTACGAAATGAAACGACAGCACTGGTAAAACAAACAGAGGAAATAAGAAGAATGGAAAAGGACTTCTACGGATTTCAGAAACAAATATGGAGGCTAGTCAGAACACGGAGAAAAGAAATTAATGAGCTCATAGACTAAACATATAACAAAAGAAACCTGGATCGAATATCTTAAGGAACTATACAGCAAGCAAGACAGTATATTGGAACAAAACACGCCCGAAATAACAGTTAATGACAATGTAGTAGTAGAAGAAGCAGAGGTACAAGCAGCTCTCCAGGAGTTAAGAAACAGAAAAAGCCCTGGTCAAGATAACCAGGGGTGGCGAACTTTTATTGATCTACGTGCCATTTTTTCTAAAGAAATGGTTAATGAGGCCATGACGTGCCATCAAATAATGCCAGTTAGAAATAGGCTAAAAATACATATTCCTAGGTACATAACCGAGCTAAAAGGCGGGAGCTGAAGAAGACTAACCTGGAGGTGGCGGACAGCCTGGAGTGCCGTGCAAACAACAAAAGTGAGCCCCAAAATTCCCCAAGAGCGTAGTGAACGTAAGGATTGCAACCATAAACAATTATCCTAACATTCAGTGGGCTTTTGTTGCTTCCAAATTCTCCCCTCACAAATAAACCAAGTTATAACTAAGCTGGTGAAGCACGAAGCCGAGGGGCAACCAACTTATTCAATCGAAGGCTGGGATGGAAAAGGTCGAGAAATACTACCACACGCAATTCAACTCAGGTTATCAAAATCTCACAAAAATTGGAAAAGGACCACCGGAAAAACTATTGGAATGCAGAGCGGTCTAAATTGATAGCAACATAGCTGTAATTTGCTGAAAAATGTTATCACAAGATGAAAATAGGGTTGCCTAACTACACAGGGGAAAATGTATTCAATATTTAAAAATAAATGTGAATAGGGCTGCCTAACGATCCAGGAGAGAACTTACAAAATAAATGCTTAAAGTAAAATCCAACGAGTTATTTCAAATACTGCATGCGAACTACAAACTAAGCGTAACAGCTCCCCTCTCGCCGTCTCTCCGCGTCGCCCGCGCTAGCTCACTCCCATCCGTTCGGTCAGAAATTCACGCGAAATCTACCTATCTCTGTCACGCAGTCTACTGCCGTTCCGGCACCGGTAGCCTGAATCAATGAACTTTGTTACTATGACCTCAAATGTAGACGAAAAAATAAATTGTTTCGATGAGGTACCTAAATTCTTCAATTAAGGCCGTGTCCAAATTATTTTGCCGCGTGCCATTGGTTTGCCACCCCTGACATAACCAATGAGTTATTGAAATATGGAGGACAACACCGCACTAGACAACTAACCAGCTTGATCAACAAAATTTTCGATCTCCATACCATACCAGACGAGTGGAGGATTAGCACCACAATTCTCATGTTTAAAAAAGGAGACAAAAAAATACCAGATAACTACAGTGGCATAAATCTTATAAGCACAACCCTGAAACTAACAACTAAAATTATCACCAACAAAATAAATAGTATCACAACTCTACAAGACGAACAGCAGGGATTTAGGACAGGAAGATCCTATACAGACGCCGTATTCGTTATAAGACAAATAATGGAGAAGTCCATCGAATACAATAGGCCAGCCTACATGTGTGTTGTGGATCTGACAAAAGCTTTCGATCGAATCCAACTGAAAGACATAATACATCTATTGTACGAGCTGAACATACCCTATAATATAATTAAAGTAATAGAAAACATCTACGCAGAAAACAAAATACAAGCTAAGATCGATGGAGAATTAACCCAACCAATTTCAGTAGAAAGTGGCATTCGCCAAGGAGACTCATTAAGTCCGCTACTTTTCAATATCGTTATGGACAAAATCATAAGGAAGGTGCGAAATATGAGAGGATACACAATGGGAAACCGTAATATCACTATTCTGTATTATGCTGATGACGCAGTACTAGTTGCAGAAACTGAAGATGACCTGCAAAGGTTGCTGCACCAATTCAGTAAAACAGCTAAATTGCACAACATGGTGATGTATGACAACCTCCAAAACGCCTCTAAGATATAAGCTAGCTGTTGATGGGAAAATTATTCAACAAGTATCCAAATTCAAGTACTTGGGCGTAGAAATATCTGGCTACGGTGACGTCCAGAGGGAAGTAACACAGCAAGTGAACAATGCAACAAGGATAGCAGCATGTCTCAACAGCACAATATGGAAGAACAAATATATAGGGGTTGAAGCGAAATCAAGAATTTATAAAGCCACCGTGAGGCCAGTAATGACATACACCGCAGAAACCAGGCCTGACACCTCAAAAACAAAAAGAACGTTAGAAACAAGCGAGATGAAAATACTGCGTCGAGTTGTTGGGAAAACGCTATTGGACAGGGAGAGGAGTGAAAATATAAGGAGGACATGCAACGTAGAGAACATCAATGAATGGACATTAAAAAGAAAGCATCAATGGAACGAGCACATAAATAGATGGAGCAACAACCTACGCAACGAGTAAAGATAGGCAAAGTAATCGAAGAACAAACAGGCATATGCCTAAGAAGAAGAAGGAAGAAGAAGAAGGAAGAAGAAGAAGAAGAGAAGCTTTTAAGGTAGAGGTAGAGGGCAGTGTATTGGTGATATTCGCGTTTCAAACGAGGTTACTTGAAATACGAGTACCACTGGCTTTCTCCTTAAAAACTTCTCGAAGCATTAAAACAATTTCATTCTTCATTTCCATTAAAAGAAAACAAAGTTTTACACATAGTTACTCGTTGTTCTTTATTATGAGTCCTCACAACAATCGCCAAACTTGCTTGCAGACACTAGAAAAGAGAGCTACAGAAAACAAACCAGTCAGCCTACAACCACGCCACTTGCTAGACTGAATCAGAATAGTGTTGACTCGCGACACCTTCTGGCGCATTGTCTTACTACTTCTCATTCGCGCGTCATTCCAATTCTGGTTTCTTTTGGATACCCCCTCGTATATAATTTTTATTTGGCACTTTATGTAGAGTTTTGCTACTTATTAAAATTAACTAGTATTTAGTCCAAATAATAAGGACATTTTATAATATTTTTGAAGTTACAAAATTCTCATATTTCACTTGTTTGTTTCCAACATTCAAACACAAAATTTAATTAAATGTTTCTTTGAAGTTTTAAGTATTGCAAATCTTGCTATGTTTTAGCTAAACATCTGTTATTAGCTAATTACAACTAAGAAGCGTAACAAATGTATGATCCACCCGTTTCATGAGGTAATTACAATCTCCTTATCCGTTATCTCCCTATTTTGATAAATGGTATAGTGACAGTTCTCTCTGTTAATAAACTAAACAAGAGTATCATAAAGTATGCTGCACTTTGTAGAGTTTTATCAATTTTTGATACATGTGAAATTTTATGCTTTTGGTTTGTTAATCTTTTCCTTTTTTCAAGAAAATTCTAAAAATGTAGATTTTTAAGGACCTCAAAGTGGCTTTATTAATAACAATTTAAAACAACGTGACTCTGTATCTCTTCTTATACAAAAGAACATAAAAAGTGGTCTATAGAAAGACCTCGCAGAGGGGATCTAACATCATGAGCTGTACTTTTTGGAAAACAAAAGAACATAAACGTTTAATGCGAAAATATTTGTGAAAAATCTCGATTAATAATTGTGATAAAGAATATAGAGGGTGTTTAAAAAATATGGTGCTAAACTTGAGGACGTTGAAACATAAAAATTTTAGACATAAACTTTTTAACAGACAGTAATTGGATTATTAAACAAAATTACTCTTAGGGCCGGTTGCAGAAAGCAATGTTAAGTCTGGTGTTAGCTAACTTCGCGTCAAAGTGAACAAAAACGAATCAAATCTCAAATGCTTATGGTAACTAATACATTAGTAAACAATATTTGATGCGATTTTGTTCACTTTGACGTCGCGTTAGCTAACACCAGACTTAACATTGCTTTCTGCAACCGGCCCTTAGTTTTTTCGTAAAGCTAAAAGTTTTTTTTTAATAATGTACTTTATGATGCAAGGTATTTTGCTGAATTACTGTGTCACGCATCATAATGTATTTTATTTTTGTACACAAGAAGTATTAGCTTTACGAAAAAACCGTTTAATGGAATCATCCTCCTCTTTAGGAGTATGTAAATTGGTAGGATGGGATTTAAAAAAAATATTGACACAAAATTAAGCTTTAACGACGCTATACCTCCTTAAGTATGGCATGATTTTTGAAACGCACTGTATATAGCGTAATATAACTAAAAATTGTGCTATTCTAAGGAAAAAAAATAATACAATCCAATTCTAGTAGTATTTCAATTGTTCTGTCTCAAGATTTATTGAAAGTGTGGTGTTTGACTCGCATGCAACCCATTACCGCATTGCACTTCCCGTCCAGTATAAATGTTCCTCGATACCGAAAGTTAAAAGAACGAAAGATAGTGAATGAATGAATTATGTTCGCAACGATTTTTTTATTGTTTTCAATCATTGGAATTCAGAAGAATTTTAAAGGAGGAATACATAATTTAAAATATCTAATTAGTGCTACCAACGTACTTCTAGCTCAAAAAAAGCAAAAACAAGTTTATTACCCATCTACAATTATTGAAAAGTTCCTGTGCAATGAAATATAACGTGGCATATAAATAATACCTATCGGTATTTATTGTTGCATAAGAATAAAGTTGATTATTGAATGAATTTTGTAAACAATGCCACTAGACACAACTGAATAGCTTTTTTAACTTGAAAATTTCTTTGCAGGTATCTGAAAAAGACCCTCTCCCACATGTGATTTGTTTTCGATGCGCAAACCAGCTCGACGTTCTCAACGAATTCAAGGAAACGGCGCGGAAGTCAGAAACGCTCTTGTTCCAGTTCTTGGCATACACGAGACAAGTCACAGGCACAACTCAGGTAAGATGTTCGGAATCATTCAGTGTATTTTATGACGTAGAGTTAGTGAAACAGTTGAATAAATTGTTGCCATTGTTGCAAGTGTCATCAAAAATTTTCCCAGGCATTTAGTACCAGCACCTGGTGCCCCACCCATTTTAACAGGATTGTTTGTTTTTTACATTAATATGGGTTTCTAGCGTAACCCTCGAGTTCTGCCCCAATCAGTTTTCTGCTGTGGGGTTGCCTAAAATGTCTTGTTTTGGTACTGGTAGGGGTGCTACTATTACAACTACAAGGGAAATTATAAATTTATTAACGACAGCCTGTTTTTAATTTCATTATAATGAAATGAACAGACTAGATCAAACACAGAGTTCAGAACTAAGAATATTACATACAATCCATCTGTTGTTTAACTATCATACACACTGAAGCAGATGCCTAAAATCGACAGCTAATAATAAATTTAGAAACTATTAGAGTGATTGAAAATAAATGCATATATTTGGCTTATCTAGCTAAGTACTTATCACCAACTGATCACTAAGTTGTACTGGTTTCATTGTGAATTAGTCTCTGGTTTTGGCACTTGTTTAAAATTTGGCGAAGTCGACCGTGGCTACGGGGCTGTATATGACCTGGCTGGGAAAGGGGTAGTGCAGGCTGCGCTGGTACGTCCTCCACTTGGTGTAGCCCAGCCACATCGCTATCATTGAGGAGATGACCAGCACCACTATGAGGGTGCTCAGGGTAACTCTCATTATCTTCAGGTTGGTGTGCATGCCTGGCCCTCGTCGTCGCGTTCTTGGTGACTGTAAAAAGAGTGGTTTCTATTAATTGATTAAAGTGATTTCGAGAAAGTGATAGTCATTTTCATATTAGTTAAGGGAGTGGTGAAATCTGAGTTCCAAAAATAAAAAATTGTGTGCACTGAGTAGATAAAACTTAAGTAAACAAATATCGCATTGAAGTACCACCAGAAATGGGCAAATGTAGAAAGTCATTTCTGTGCTTGAATCAATTGATAATCTTCTATTTGTTCAAAATTTGATTAGGTTAGCAGGTTAGGTTTTGCGTCAGTCTGTGTCAAAACTGACGCAATACCTAACCTGCTAACCTTGAATTTGACATAGACTTACAGTGCCAACCGCATGACAGGCCGGCCTAAATTTATTGTCCGCCATTGTACACGTAGAGACTTTTGTGTCTCAGAGAAGGTTTGTCTTAGTGAAGGTCTATAGACCAGGTGTCTGTGTCTGTATGCCGACGACGGTAGTATTGCTAGACCAGACATTTGATCTAGCTCTGAACTGCATACACCACCATATAAACATTGAAAGCAATTCGTGGCAAGGCCTGATCTAGGTACACGGGATTGTTTGCAATTTCTTGCTAGAGCAACAACTACTAATGAAGATTTTAGTATACTTTTTTATTATTATATTTACGTAGTTATTTGTGTTTTAGTTAATTGAATAATACAGAGAATAGTTAGGTTAAACTAATGTGTTTTTTGTGCAAAAAATGGCGTAGTCTGCTTATTGGACAATAGAAAAAAACAATCGAATTAAATAACATTTTTACATGGCACTTCCAAAGTGTGGAAAAATATGCTACGGTAATAAAAATAGCAGAATATTTCGGAGTACATTACACTGAAATCACTAGAAAACTCCATAATCTATGAATCCAAATGAATAATGAGATGAGAAAATTAAAAAGAAAAGGTCTAATGAGGTTTAAATGATGTTTCTTCACATCAATATGGAAGTTTTTTTATTGCGCATGTCTAATATGGCTGTACTAGTCACTGGCCACACATGTGTAAACAGTTCATAGAGAAGTTTAGCAACTTTAATCTACAGAATTACTCTACACTGCAAATCAAAAATTTTCTTAAACACGTGAACACAATTTAGAGTAGTCTAGGTCTAGACAATCGACAGTGTTTTCCGTAAATAAGCATATTGTATGTCATTTTCGCATGTATTTCATTTAAATGTGCATAACTATTACAGCAACTACCAACAGCTGTACGAATACTGTAAATAGCAATATAGTGTTTCGGCTTCACAGCATTTAGTAATTTACATCAAAAAACAACACGGTGTCATTCGGATTTGGAACTTTTTTAATGATTATTGTATTTTTTCTACTATTTTATTTGCTTTATTTACATTAGGGGGACAACACTAAATTCAAATTTGCCATCTTATACCATGTGGGCACTGCCAAATCAACACTATTTTTATGTTAAAAAACAAGACGTTTGTACTGCATTAAAAAATAAAAAATACTTGTACTCGACTATGCTTTAGAATTTTTTCATTTGTTGAATGACTGCCAGTTGTCTACAACTATATAAAAATATAGTTCAGGCAGAGATCAATAAAAAATGCTTCTACGGTGATTTGTTTGTCACTGAGGTGTAATTTTACTTATGTATGCAATCTGCAGAGTTTATTACCTGAAATACACAGTTTTACACTAACTATGTAGTCATTGTGCTCGCATAACCGACACAGTTTAAAAATAGCTGCTATCATAACCTGTTATGAAATACCTGCATCACGAAGTATAATGGAAGTGTAACGAATTGTAAAGCATCGCATTAGAGCACTAATTAACGTAAATTAACTAATGCACTAGCTGCTACACCCAAAAATTGCTGCTATTATTTTCACTGTGTACTACTAGAATTTACAAATTAGTGTTTTGGTGTATGGCATAAATATGTATGTAAAGTGGCAACTTTAACATTTGGCATGGAAGTGGAAATGACGCCTCAATGCAGCATTTTTAATCTTGTTTATATTTGCAAAATAAAGTATGACTTTGTCTGTTTATTATAGTTGTGTAATTTTGTATGTCACCCTGGTCAAAAATTAATACTTTAAAGAAGATTCCATAAATTAAAATAAACATAAAAGAGTAGCCTATTGTACCGGAACAGAAAACAATTGAATTTTAATTCACTCTAAAGATGTGCTAACGATACTTTTAATTTCATTCTTGAACAGTTATTTTAATGCTGACGGTGTGTATAATTTCTAACAGCAACACTTGTTTAAAGCTTTGATAATTTTGGTGTAACAGCTTATGTACAGTCGGCACCTTAGAAATCGGGACAATACATACTATGATACATTTGGCATGTACATATTTTTAAGTGTATAAACTGGGCTTTTGCAGTTGTTATGGTTTTGATTGTTATATAATTGTTCAAATGTTGCGTCTTTTCGTTGATAGTAAAATTCCAATAATACAAAAATATAATAATGAATCAAACATTACAACAGAACATAATACGTGTCCCGATTTCTAAGGCGCCGACTGTATCCCAAATAAATATTTTGATTATAGAAAAAAATGCTTGATAGCAAAATGAACCAATACTAAATTTGAACTTTCCGGACATTTTGAGTGGAAATTTGAACGGTGAGATAGTCTACTGTTTTGAAAGATGTATCATGCGATATTGACATGGTAGGTGTCCAACCCAAGCACATCAAAAGCAAAATCTTGGATAGCTCGTTCACCCAACCTGTCGCTACGTTGTATATTTTTTTATTGTTTGGTTAAAAGAAGTGTTGTACTTGCCGTGAATCTCCAAAAGAGATGCAAGCCTGTGTTGAAACCAGAATTTCGGCTGAAGAAGGTTTTTAACAGTGTACCCTACTGTGCATCGAAGCTAATGATTTGAACATTTGTAATTCTTCCGTCTTTGAAATATCAATTTTGGTTTTATGTAATATACCGTGTTGTAGTGTTCGCAATTTTATTAATTGTAGAAGTTACCATGGCATTTGAAATTCCACAACCTTCTCTTTGTAAGAGCTTTTACATTTTTCTTCAACTTATTAACTAAGGGTGTTATAGGCTAAAACAAAACATTCGCTATTTAAAAAATAAAGAGTTGATGTGTACTCTTGGGGCACCTCAATTGTTACACCCTGTATAGTAAGTTTAATTATATAAAAATAAAGATTATAAGATCTAGTATTTACAGTAATCATTCTTTTTAATGCAGTGATCTTAGTAAAACAATTGAATTTAAGTTGGCTGTCTGTTTAAAACAATAGAATGTTGTGTAAAGATTAAGCCACTCCATCTCTGTCTGTAGACGTAGGTACTGCCATCGTATGTTTCTGACACTGACCGATTGACCTCGAGCAAGCAGTGCTTGTCACAATCGGCAATTTGCATTTTTTTTAAATGACAGCTATTTCACTTTGAGCAAACAGCGCTTGTCACGATGGGCAATTTGATGGACTCAAGGTCCAATAGCCGTTGTCAGTGTCAATAACATGATGGCAGTACCTGTGTCAACAAAGATCGAGCGTCTTAGTAAAGACTAGAGTTCTATATATTCAGAGTGCCCATTTTATTACAATCAAAGATGCAACAGCCTTTCATTTTATTTAATGCACAATAGTTTGACAATCAAATTTCATCATAAATCAACAAGACACTCGTTAGTAGTTGTTTTGATGTCAGAAGTGACAATTTGAATGACCTTGCCCAGTGTTGTTATGGGGGGGGGGCTTTCCAATATTACCAACAGATGGCAGCACTACATTACCACCATCAGAAGATATAGGAGAGTACCGCCACGTCCGCCATGTTTGTGCCTTTGTCATATGCGTCACTTTGAGGTATGTAGCACAATTCTGTCAACGTGACATTTATTGGCAATCCGAAATTTTATTTAAAATTGGTAAGACTGTTAGTCTCTGTCAAATTCGAGGTTAGTAGGTTAGGTTTTCTTTGTTATTTGACACAAACTGGCGGAAAACATAACCTGATAACCTCGAATTTGACATAGACTTACAGTCTTGCCAATTTCAAGTAAAATTTTAGATAACTCAATCAGTTATTGCTGATGTGAACAAAAATGGCGGCGATGGCATTTTTACGGATCAAAGAATGGCGGTACTCTTCTATATCTACTGGCTCTGACCACCATTACAGTGCCTTTATATGAGACAGTGGTGACAATACAACTAAACCACGCCCCCGCTTTTCAGAGTCGCCTGTGATACGTGTTTAACGTTTGGCAGTACTGAAAACATTTCAGATTTGCAGGTTAAGATTTGCATCAGTCTGTGTCAAATAACCATATATTTATACTACTATATTGCTAGCGGCTATGAGTGGGGAGGTCACAGCGTAAGTAAGACAGACAACGGACTCTTTGATGTATTTGGTGAGCTGTGCGCAAGCGCGTCGTCCGCGTTCGGGGAAGTGAACCTCACGGTCAAGTTTAAAATTCGCAGTAATAGAGATGCAGTTAAACACCATGATATGGTTTTAACTGTTGCTTGCAATATGCAGAAGACAATTAGGAAATTGAGCGAGGCAGCAATTATTGCAGGGCAAAAGGCAAAAGGCCAAATGAAAATAGTACAATATTTTCAGTAGTACTATTTTTTATGCATATTACGTTTATGCAAAAAAAGGTTTTTTCAAATTGAACATAGGTAATATAGAGACCCTTAATGTTCCGTTTGACAAAACTCGCACTGTATAACAGTGCTGAAATAGTATGAACAAAAAAACAGAATAGGTATAGTATTCCAACCAAAAATTGGAAAGCTATTTAAAATCCAGTACACCATGAAAAGTGTAAGTCATGTCTAAGTTGGTTTCATACAATCAGTAAATAATATTCTAATGTCAATCAGCTTTCAAGTAATGACCGTTCTTCTGCAAATTGTACACGTAACTGTTTTGTTAAGGCATTGTAACATTGTGCATGGTTTAAGTAGGTACTAGTTGTGTTTTTAAAACCGTATAGCAGCATAGAAAACGTTGAAAAACGTATATGTCTTCCAAACTTTTCAATGCATCTGTCAAATTTGAAGGTTATTATCGAAGTGTCACTGAATGACCATCAAACAGTAATTTTATGAATTAAACTACGAAGTGACTTACTGGTCTCAATGCTGGCCTGATTTTAAATAGCTTTCCAATTTCTTGTTGGAATACTATACTACTTGAGTAAAAAAGAGATAATCCTACAAAAAATTAATTTTAGTAGGCATATGTAGTTGTCATGCTTAAAATAAGCGTCAAGCCTAATCAAATATTTGTTTCTATAAGCCGTTCACGATCTTTTTGGGTCAGGTGAGGCTATGACCATCTAGTAATTTTGTTGGCAGAACCTCTGTGGCAACAAAACTCCCTCATGGAAATTGACACTTTTTGTGTTAGGTTAGGTTGTTTTCAGTTTAAGGTTATATTTTCTGAATAGGTACATTGTTGCCGGATATTCTCTAGTCTCCACATCGACTCGCATTTTTTAAAATTTGGTCTGTCCTTTTTAAATTGGAAGTAGCACCGTTTAATGGAAATTTTTTGTTGTAACAAAATTATTTTGGCCATTTTGACTTTTCCTTTAACGGAAATTAAAATTATTTCTACACATTTGATTAATCATTTATTTTCTTACGAATATTAAAATAATAAATCTGGCAATGTGGTGGCAAGAAAATGTCGAACAGACCTGACAGAAAAAAAAAGTTGCATCTGCTACATCATCGAATCAGTTAGTCCAACATGAAAAGAAAAAATCATAGCCAACTCTGTCCCAAAAAGGTCGTGAACGGCTTATATGTTTATCTATTATCCATTTACTTGACATCCGCACTGTCAGTGTCAAATTAAAAAAAAATCTTGACTATACTTCCAAAATAATGTGTTTTTAATTTAATTGTTAAAATGTGAAAAATAGCAGAGGTGCCAACATACTGTCAGTTTGACAGTACGGATGTCAAGTAAATGGATAATACTCACGGTGTATAAAGAGAAGGTGAAGAAATTTGTCCAATTCACTGGTTCCGTTAGCGCTCGAGTTGTAGCGCTTTTCCGTTCGATGGCGCCACTCAAGATACTCCCATATTTTGTACGGTTTTAAATGAAAGTTATGAACAAAATATTATGTAATACATTGTAATTCACAAAAAACGAGTGGACCTTTGTAGAGAATAATGCAATAACGTAATTTGCTTAGCTACACACTAGCTAATTCAGATTTAAAAGAATGTTGTACTTAGCAAAATAAGAAAATTTAGTTCAATACGTACCCCGACACTGTAAGTGATATAAGGGATTACAGATTATGTATGTATGTATGAATTTATTTAAAATTTCTTATAATAATCGTTAGGTATATAAACAGCAAAATCAAAATGTTAACCAACTTTAGGTAATTAAATGAAAACGATATTCACATATTCGGGAATTTAATAAAAATAAGAAGCAAATGTATTAGCAAAGAATATAAAGTATTTTTTAGTATTAGCGTTAAAGGCCTTAATCAAGAATAACAATTATATTGTGATTTTTTCTTACAATACAATGTACAATGTAGAGCGAATTTTTCTTTCATGTATACTTACGAGCTATGTATACTTTTATTTAACGGGTGGTTTTATAAAGACCACTAATTTCGAGTTAACTCTAATTCTTTGTTAAAATAAACAAAATCGCATCAAAATGTTAGTGTGTATGCCATTTTAATCATACGTAAATAAATGTTGATGCGTTTTTGTTTATTTTAACAAAGGATTAAAGTTAACTCGAAATAATTTTTTTATAAGACTGGCTGTAAATGTCAAATTAAAAGCAATTCGTTTTAACTTTTTGAGTTTAACATAAAATTGTGGTTTTTAATACAACCATGTACAGCAAAGACGAAAAAGTTGAAATCGTTTACGTAATATCAGAGTGGTAGTTACTTGAGAACTGCGAAACTTATTTTCGATTTTCTTTTAAACAACTGTATTTCAATTTTCGTACGTCGTTTTCAATAGGTGCAGGTTTAGATAAGTGTCTGGGGCAACCAGGGAAAATGCTTGGTACAGCATCAGAATTTAGCCGTGGTTTCTGTAAAGATAGGTACTTGAAACATTACAATTTTTATCACGATTTATTTTAACTCACAGTATAGTGATGCACCTTCTTCAATACTAACAAAACGAAATTATACAATGTTAGCAAGTAGCTTATGTGGGAAAAAGGCAAAATAAATGTCAGGATACCTAAGTATTAATTTAGAAAACCACATGCAGTTGTATTTGATTAGTGCTTTATTTTGCAATGTGTTGAGGTACCAGCAAATTATAGTAGTTGTGGATATTTTCATGAAATTCG
This sequence comes from Agriotes lineatus, assembly GCA_940337035.1. Lineage (NCBI taxonomy): Eukaryota > Metazoa > Arthropoda > Insecta > Coleoptera > Elateridae > Agriotes > Agriotes lineatus. The sequence continues at coordinate 78,638 of CALNHX010006063.1, read as the reverse complement.
CATTATCTGTATCCCAGTAATGTTGCTTTAACAGTGGAAATTCTCAATTTAATAAGTATATATATTTAACTATTTTTGATACAAAAGTTTTAATTTTTTTGTTGTGTACAAAAAAAAATTTTCAAACAGAAGAAGAATACAATTATTTTTCACTAAAAGTCTGTCAAAGAAAAACAATTAATATAATTTTAGTGTGTGAAAATGTCAAGATTATTAAATAAGCGATTAGATAGATAATGAGTAATTAATTATGTAATCATACAGCTATTGTATGTACACATATTTGCGGCTAAAAATTTACCGCGAAATTTACAACCACGTCTGGTTAACTTTCATATCAACAAAAAATAATAGTAAGCCGTTTAATTACAATTATAATATCATCTGCACCTTTCCAGTGCTTAATAATATCTTCTTGCTAAAAATGTTTTTCACAAACAAGGTCATTTTTATCAATAGGGCGATCGAATCTGGGAATGGCGCGACTCCATAAAATTAACCTAAGGATCTTTTGCACTAAACATAGACACCTTTTCTGAATTTGATTTATACCCAGACGTGCAGTTTGGTACCAAGCACTTATTGTTCACCATTTCTTTAGTTAAATAATTAGTTTCAACCGCTAATTAAACAATTACTAGTGGCATTTCATATACGCCTGTACAAAAATTGGGAGTATGTCATGCCCTGCCATCTGCTGGAATTTGCGTTAAGTTCGAGCGTTAACGGAACTGCATCCGTTCACTCACGGTATAAACAGATTCTACACCTTCTCTTTATACACCGTGATAATACTTCTTACTCAAGCATTGTATGCTATTTTTTTGTTCATGCTTCTCATTGGTGTTATAGGTAAAGGGTGTCTAAGAAAAAAACAGTTGGTAGCTGTCAAGTTTAACCTGCAATTAAAGGTCATAAATGTCGCAATTCAATTATTGTGAAGTTATGTTCATTACCTACGAGTAAAAACAACATATTTTAACATTTAACCGTGGTTCGTTGCTCAGCTAAATGTAACATTATGTAAAACGTGCTAGCAAAAGTTTTTTAAGCATCTTGATCATTTTTTTGTTTAGACTCTCGTTTTATGGCCCCTATCAGTATAAACAAGAATGATAGAAAAATGTTTGTTTTAATTAATCCACATTATCAAAACATTACTACAGTGGACCGAAGCAAATATAAGAGTTGAAGGGGCGTGACAAGAGCTACAGTTGTTTTAAGCGTACAGTCAAGTAAAAGGTGTTTCGGCGGAAAATTTAAATGTTTGATAAATTAGTGTTGTTAAACTTGAAATGAACACTTTTGTCAGCATTTAGAGTTTAATTAACAATATAAAGCAATTACATTACACTATAAAACCTTAACAGTTACTCCAAATTATTTGAATAAAATAAATAAACATGCCTGATTTTGAGGTTAGGTACCTACTAACTATAAAAATATATTAAGATTTTAATTAAAATATCTGTATATATCTATTTTCACTAATAAATAAGAGAATACTACAAAATCAACTCACAGGATCTGCCAAAACAAATGACATTAACATTGTACTTCACAGAACTGTGATAACTTTCACCTCTGAATGTACTGAATGGATATTCTTGAGCGTGATTGGTTGAATATCAAACCGCAAAAAAATATTTCAACGTAAATTCTTGTAGTTTACATATTTTCCGACTCTCATGTTTGCTTTGGTGCACTGTATATTGGTTAGAAATAAACAATGTTAGTACGATTAAGTATTTTTAAAGTTGTGACCAGCAGCTCTTATCTGTCCTTATCAATTTTTTCAATAGAGTTATCTAAGAAAAACAGTTGAATTTCTGTTGACCATCTGTTTTAAGAACGTGTGTCTCATGTTTTTCCAATAAAACGTTTACAGGAATTAGATTACATGAAAAAATAGATTTGCAATTTCCAGGAAAGCCACAATTAACTAAATGAATTCATAGGGAAGTCGTCGATCAATTCCACCTTCCTAAATGATTTACTTGCGTAATAGAGATACGGGTTGTACTTTACAAGCTTTTACAAATTATTTTAAATACTGTAAATAGCTCTAAAGAAAGGCATCTTGTTATTAGTACAATTATAATCCAGTTAGTTCCATTTCACGGAGTACTTCGTTACAACAATAAGGCTAATTCAAACCTAATACTACTTACTTTGAGTGAGCAGGTCTCATTTGTGAGAGAGTCGATCTCTATGCTAATGTACGTCCGAGGGTCAAGGCACAGCGGTGCATTCATCCCACTTTTTTTATGCAACAGTTGCGTCGAAATGGCGTACAGATCGCAGTCGCATATAAAAGCGTTATTGCGTATGTCCAGTATGTGGATTTGCGGCCATTGTAGCAATTCTGGAGCAAGTGTCCTCAAAGCGTTGTCGTTCAAATAGACCTGCAAGGAACAAGTTACAATTGCTGCTGTAAACACCAATTAGTGACATACTTCCTCCAGTTCTTCAATTCTGGCGAAAGCTTGTGTATCGATCATTTCTAATTTGCCATTATGCGACAACTCTAGGAACTTGAGGTGTTTGAGGGGCGTGAATGATCTTGCGTATATCGCTGACAACTTATGTAGGTTACTGCTGAACAGTTTCAGAAGGTTTTCCATTCCTGAAATTTTCTCGTTAAATTTTGAACTTTATTTTCTTACGAAACCAACCGTCAAATGTGTTGTGTTCAAGCACAATAATCGGATTCCAGCTGATATTTAGTATTTGCAGTGACGTTGAAACGTAGCCCAATGACTCTGGAACGAAGTCTAAGTCGTTGTTGGATAAATTTAACTCTGTTAAATTCGGAAAGTGCTTTATTGCATCGCTTGGTAATTCTGTCAACCGGTTTCCTGCTAAGTTGAGTATCTGAAAATTGAATGTTTTCGTGCAATTACTTCAACTGTTTTTAGATTTTTATTTACTGACGGTAAGCAAAAGTGCAAACCTGCAATTGTGTTGCTTCTCCTAGCGCAAGGCAAGAAACGTGATCGATAACTCGCATTCTATTACCTTCCAAATTCAAGTACTTCAGGTGTGGGGTGTGCTCGAATATGTTCTTGCCCAAGCTGTGTATTTGGTTATAGGCCAGATCCAAGTGCTCCAAAGCTATCGGCTCATACACAGAGGTGTTGTAAGGGCCCTTGAAGACATTCGAACTGAGCTGCTCACCTTAAAACAGCAACATTAGCATTGAACAAGATGAGCCAATTCGCAGCTGCTCACTTTCAAGCAGGTTGTTGCTCAAGTCCAAGAACTTGATGTTGACGGTGCTTTCAAAAAGCCCGCTGTCCAGGTACTTGATTTTGCAATTCGAGAAGACCAGCTTGATGTCCTCAGCTCCGCTTCCCGGCATTTTCTCCAGGGTTGTTATTTGGTTGTAGCTGAAGGTGGCCACCAGGTTTGGCGGGTGCTCGGGCCAGTTTGCTATCGTGTGCTGCATGCTCTTGTGGGCGCAGTCTATGTAGAGGGTTGAGTCGTTATTGGACAGGTTGCAGAGGCATTTTGCTGAGCACAAGTTCGTGGAGTTCTCGAAAGTTTCCTCTGATGTGGTTGGAAGTGGTTGAAGGAGCACCGTTGCAAGTATAAAGAGTACCTGAAATAATTGGAAACTTAAGTGTTGTAGGTTTTTTCTTCTTGGTGTAATAAAATGAACATTAGCTGGATAGTTCAACAGTAGTTTTACGTTTTTGTGAATCTATAAATAATTTATGATTAGACGATTACAATACCACCCTGTGGACTAATAGGGAAAAACGCAATAATGAAAGTTTTCATTCCATTGTTACATTTTTAACACCAATGTTAAGAAAGTAGCAAGAAAGTCAGATGTTTATTTAATAAATCTCAAAGTACAGCAGATACGGGGAAGCATCTGAAAAATCGGAGTTGTAATTGTTTGAGCAAATATTTAATTGTGCAGCGTTTATAGTAAACATTATTATTATTATTAAAAATACACCGGCAGGCAGCAAGCTGTTAAGCCGTGATCATTAATTACATTGTGCTATAAAATTAGTAAAATAAACAAAATGACAAAAATTACAACATAAGCAAACTTCAATAATATAGTGTTCATCTAAAAATTGTTGGATTGCAATAGCGTAATGATTATATATGGAGGACAATGTTCTAAAATAGCCAGCATTATTCTTTCGTGAAGCAAATTAAGATAAACATCGCCGGTAATATTTTCTTCCAGAAAAAAGGGACCATTAGACCAGACCAAATAGCAGCCCAAACATTAATTCCAGCCAATCAAAAATCGTTTAGAAATGTAACATGGGGATTTTCATCAGAATAATAAACGCAGTTATGGTGATTGACACGACCACATAAATGAAATTTGTCTTCGTCTGACAACAACAGTTGATCCAATAAAAAATTAGGGTGATCTTCATCTCAATCTTCGCAAACTACAATCTATGGTCTGGGTCATCTTCATTCAACGAATGCACTAATCTTGGCTAATAACATTTCAAACCAATTTCACGAATAATAATTTGTATAGATTAAATTTGTCTTTGTGAGTTGTTGGCTCTTGTAATAGGCGGTTGTGAATTTCCGCAGCTTTATGAATGGTGACAACGTTTCTTGGTCTCCCACTTATCTTTTTGTGTAGATTTGAAACATCCCCATGCTGTTAAAATTTTTCAATAATTGTAATTATGCTACTATGAGCTAGTGGTCGATTCGCCAACGATGTTGCACTATTTCTATTGCCGTTCTGGTAGAATGACCTATTTGCGCTTGATAAAACTATTTCACAATAGCAATACGTTGTTGGAGATTTGTATTCAAATCTGCTTCGCTGTCAGTTTGACCGCAGAATTTAATTTTGAAATTGACAGTGGAAAGCAGCGTAGCGAATTTTAATTTAAATACCTAAAACATCGTAAAAAATAGCGACAGCCGGTGTTAATAGTTGGAAAAGTGGCCGGGGGTTTCCTAGCCACTCTGTATATTCCGTGAACAAATAAATTTTAGACATAGTTTGTTGTGGCTTCATATAAACGTAATGTAACATCAGCCAACTCAGATCTGCAATGTATTTGCTCAACGGATAGTTTTTGACAGTTCTATTACTTGATATGACGATTAATGTAGATATAACGGTACCTGTAGACATTATGTTGTTATGGGCACCCAACATTCTCTCAATATTGCTTTATTCTTATTTTTATTATATAGAATGGCCACTTGAGGCTTTTACAAGCTGGAAGAAACCCAAATTAACTAAATACTAATAGAGGTGTGCATGTAGTTATGCTTATAGATTCAAAGTTCTATCTGAATAGAAAAACTTGCACAGAAAGTAAACACTGATGAATTTCTATAGAGCTCTCGTGAGTCAGATGTGATTAATCACAGAGGAATTATATTATGCGCCATTGATATATCACGATATACAATGTGAAAACATTTGTTGATTATTAATGTGCTTTAATTTGTAATCAAGGGGGTGGTATACACAGTTGTTTCAAAAAGTTGTACTTTAGGTATTTAATGAAAAATCGTTTATACTGTTAATTATGACACTTAATATCCAGAAACTTCCCTAAGAGTCTAAAGCGAAGTGTGGTAAGAAAAGTTCAGTAACCTGTAGCTTTATCAGCTGATTTGACTATAGAACTAGTTAAAAATGCATTAAACTCACCTTATAATTCATGGTTTTTGATACTTCGTTCTCAGTTGCGTTGATATTGAAGCCACTTATCATCAAATTTTTTGTTACTCATGGTGGAGATTACTGTTATCTATTGTACACAAGGGGTTTTATACGAGCAAATAATTAGAGTATGTCGCTTTTTCTTCATTGAGTCGTCGAGACCAACACGAGTTCATACAAAATTTCCACAGTGGTGTCCACTACCACCAAATTGATATTAAAAGCGAACAGTTTCGATTTTTAATTGGATTTCGTAGTTCACACCCGTTTATTACAGCCAGTAACATGTGCAATTACTAGCTTATCTTGTTTATTATTAAGCACCTGTGATGAGCTTGTTATCACCACAGGTATTAAAAATAATCCTGCCAAAAAACTCACTTTACTCACACACCGAGCCTTGCAGGCAAGTAACATGCTTGCAACTGATACTCACCTGGCTGAATGGGGTGTGAGTCACTTGGACTTCAAGCCACTGTTTTGTCTACAGGAACAAAGAAATATTTTTATTGTTCCACATGTACATATTTAGGCAGCAATTTGTGTCCTTCCAGGAAGGCAATTAAATCAACGAGAATGAAAGCAGCACAATGGCAGTCCGTGTAGGAGGCTCTGAATTATTTGCTATTGAATCATGCGAATTGATTTCATGTGTGGAGGAATGTGTCGAGAAGTCTTTGCAGTCATTTAGAAATTCTAAAATCTGTACTTGCAATCATTTTTGAGTAATCTTTGGACAGGTTTGAAGATCTTAGTTTTTGAAAACAAATGTTAATTTTGAACATTTTTTGCAAAAGCATCGTTTGGTAGAAGCATTATTTAATCATTATATATGTTAAGACTCAAATGCCGAATTTCGGTATCCGAGTTTTAACATATACATTTTATGTAAATTCATGTAATAACTGAAAGTTGCTTTGTTAGTTGCTGGATTTTAAGTTTTTCACTTTGTTCATACGAATAGCTAGATGAGAGAGGACGAGTTGTTTTTTATGTACAAAATCTAGGCATGTGGAGTACCAGATATCTTCGACACCGACTGCTAGTCGGCTTTTATCAGATTTTTATTATTTTTAAAACCTGACCCGGATCGGGGATCAAACTGGTGACTCTTAGATCAGTAGTCAGGATGCTTAACCACTGAGCCACTGGGCTCGGCTAGAATAATTGTAGTTTATTTTAATAACAAGATATTAGATGGTGCCTGCCGAAAGAGAAATCGTCTAGCTACATTTTCATTATTTACCCAGGTGATGTAAAACTTGTAAGAATTAAACTAAAAACAATTTAAATTTATATTGAACGAAGTTACTAAGTTATCTTTTACCTTTTATTATTCGAGCATGAACGATAACTTTGTCGTTTGCAACTGATTAGAACAGAAACGTATGTCACACTAGATGTCTGTTTGTTTTGTTTGTTTACATGTTACGGGCATGGTCTGGGCATATGGAGTATCAGATACGTCCGACACTGACTGCTGTTGGTCATTCGGTTCAAGTCTTTGTGGAAATTTGCATTAATGTCGTATTTCATTTTTAGGTTTTTCCATGCTTGAAAATTACTTTAAAATAATTCAAATAATTAAAATTCTCTAATAATAATTTATTATCAAGATATTATTTGCTCAGATAACAATTTTTAATATATCAGCATATGTGTTGATACTATATTAATTAATAATATTTCTCATTAGCATTTTAGCATGTGCAGGTGTTTTGTAAGTTTTGTAATAATTACGTAGGTTTGGTTTTGTTGCTTTTTGTGAGTATGGTTTTTTTGAAAATAACATTCACATAATCTCTGCATATTTCTAAAATGTGATAGAAATTACTGTTTGTTTGTAACTTTTTTATGGCTTTATTGGCAATAATAGTAGTTTGTATACCAAGGCACTGAAGTTTAGCTTTTTATCACGAATGTGGATTTAGTTGCCGAGGCCCGTAGTGCCAAGGCAGATACACCACATGAGGTATAAAAAGGAACTTCAGTGCCGAGGAGTACATTATGTTTTATTTGAAATCGAGAAATCGTGAAATTACAGCATTTTAACCAACATTTGTAGGTTATGTTAACGTCGGTGACTTTTATCTGTCGCCTCGCCACCTACAAAAAAGTTGTAAAACAATTAATGACGATTTCGAGGTACTTTAATGCTAATATCAAATAATAGTATTTTACTATTTGTCCCAGGATTCTTTCTCCTGACGTCATCTGTATATGAAGTAATCACAGAAATAGTTATCCAGCACTGTTACATTTGTTGTCTTTTGATAGACAAAGAAAACAACAGTAATTGATTTCTGCTATCGCGGTCATTAAGTTACGACGTATGTCCAATAGGGCCGGCAGTAAATACGAGTGAAACAGAAATAGTACAGCACTGTCTAACTTTGATCTGCCGGGCAACGCCTTATGAATTTAGTTTCTAATCTGACTTCGTGCTTGTGTCAAATTATTCCCATTGTTTATTTTCTGACTTCAAATGCATTTTTGCAGTTTTCCTGGCTTTCAGTGGAATTATAAACAGATAGTTTTAGAACTACTACTACTTGCGGTTTTCGTATCACGTATGCAGTTGGCTTCGTAAAGTTCATGGTTAGGTTATGTATGTTTGTGTTTCCAGTCTTTGTTTTGAGCTTCTAGAGAGCAATACCTGGCAACCGTTTAAATTCTCAAGACCAAGTAATGGTTCTTTCGTTTTTAGAATACTTTGAAGCCGAGAAATTAAATGGTGGGCCGCTGTTACCACTAATTGCACTTTGTGAAGTAAGTAAAGTTATTCATAAGTACGTTGTAATAAATAAATCTAAATTTTAGAGAGTAGCAAATTCATTAAAAATTAGTGAATTAAGTGTTACAACGATTAAGCAGCAAAGTAAAGGAAATCCGATTTTGTCTAGTTCAGGAAAATCAAGGCCGAGGCGTAAATATAATGCACTTCAATAACTATTAAATTATATTATTGTGACGATCTAACCTCACTTTTATGTGTTGACTTTGACAACTGACCGGAAGTTTTATGATTATAGTTGTTAAATTACCAACTTGGTAGTTAATCTTAAGCCATACACATCTGCTTGTGACGTCAGGAGGAAGAATCCTGGGACAGATAGTATATGTGGTTAAAGAGGTGCATGTTAGTGAGTGTTATAAAGCTGACAATGAAAAAAGTATCATTTAGTCAGTAGTTATATACATAATTATATCATATTCTTAATTGCCTCTTTCAATTTGTAATTAAATATCAATAAAACTGGTTTTGTTGTTGCAATTTTTGATTTTATAGTAACTTTTTTATTATCAAAAAATTTTTTCTTCAAACATCAGTAAAATGTGATTTTATACTGCTTGATTGATGATGCTAAACTGTCACTTCATTGCCATGGCATCTAAACACTTTATCTCGTCAGCGGCAGATAAAGTTATTATCTCCGGTGACGAGATAAAGTATTTTTTTTCGGATTTTGTTCACGTTATTTATAGTGAAGTCATGTAACACTCTCCAAAGCACGCTACATTTATCAGTCTACCCAAACTTCTACCTTAAAATAATTCCTGGTTTCTTAACATTTCTTAAATAATTTGTGCTAAACGTTTGAAGAAAAAATACTATATGTTATTCGTAGCAAAAGTATCTTTATGTGGCTCGGCTGTACTTATCTGCCGAGCCACGCCACATAAAGTATAACTCTTGCTCCTAATAACATAATATACTAATTTCCACTAGCATTTCCTAAAGAAGGCTATTATTTGACACTTTCCATACGTCAAAAGCATGTTGTTATTGCATACTATGCAATAATAGTATATTACTCTACAAGTTGAGAAAAACCACTTTTCTAACGTGTTGAGTATACTATTTTATCGTATTTCATAAGGAATGTAATATATTAAATTTTTACATACAAGTGACACTAACTGTCAAAACATTCCTTCGGCTCATTCCTTAAACTTTGTCATGCGTGCAAAAAGTGGCACTTTAGCTACTCGTATAAATAACTATTTTGCGATACTAGCCTATAAACATACCATTGTTGACAGATTTTGCGTCATTGGTTAATAATACATACTTAATTCTTTTCCTTAACAGCGGTCAATAATGGAGTTAAGTGGCTAATGGCATTGGCAGATCGGAGTTAGCAAGCACGTTTCTCCCAACTAAAGCCTACACAGACTTGAAATTCAGCCGTAGGTGTTAATAAACTCTTCTATTTATCATAGTGCTAGTAGTGCAAAAAATAGTATATACACCACGGTTGAGAGCGCTAGCATTACAGCCCGCACGCTTTGTACCCCTCAGTGCCCTGCATTTCGGAATACAATGTTGGCATTAGGCTTTAATAACAGTCTTTTCAACCTTGGTGTATAATATATTATTTTGCCCTATTATTATTATTATTATCATTTCTTAGTCTTTGAGGCTTGTTGACAATATTTTTCCATTTCTTACTATCTATTGTCTTGTTCTTCCAGTACTTTTAGCCTGCCTACTCGTGTATAAATATACCGATTTTTGTATTGACTTAGACCATTGTTAACCATCTTCATTAACAACGGTTAATAATGTAGTCACTGTCATTGTTACTCTCACTTTTGGACAGATGTTAAGCCTCAAAATTTAACTTATTCAATTCAAAATTGGGATGTTGGTAGCAGTGCAAAAAAGTAGTACAGTAGAAGCTTGATTATCCGGAATGATGTGGATGACCGGGCCGGTTTCGGATGACGATTTTTCCAAATAATTGAAGGTATGTACACATTGTTGTATGAAAACCATTACTAATCTGTGCAAACGCAAAGGATACATTACGAATAAAATGGGGGATTTAATCATTGTGTTCCTTCTGGATAACATGGTGTTTTGCTTAAGCAAGATCCGAATAATCAAGTTTCTACTATATAATATACTATTCTCTCTATTACTCTATTACTATTAAATAATACGTACAACATTGGTGTTTTTTTATCTGGAAAGTTATCAATTATTCAAGCAGGGGAATAATTTTTCATTATTTAACTGTTGTCAACCAATCATATGTTTTTATTATTTTTCAGTAAATTGTGAAGGTAAAAATAAATCAGGAGCCTCTGATAAATTTCCATTATTCACTCGGATAAATTACGCCACTCGTCTCTTCGACTCGTGACCCAAATATAATCCTATGTTCAACTTTTCATTCATTGAATAATATACTATTATTTAATGATAGTTTGTTATTGGCTAAATTTTAATATTTTAAAATATTGCAATATCGTTCTCTACATGGGCAGTCTCTACGTTCTTTTGTTTTGAAGATTTAGTGTCAAACTTAATTTTTTTTATTGCCATTCATAGTTACCTGTGACGCTATTGAATAGCTTATTTTGTCTATCTACATATCGAGGATATTCTTAATTATTTTCATCATAGGAAAAGTAGATCATGGTCAAGTAGATTTGTTCTATTTTAAACAAAATGTCATAAATACTTCAAAAGTAGCAAGAAATTGAATAATAAAAATAGTACACTGCAAACTGTGCTAGTACCAGTGACAAGGGAGTGCACAAAAATGCAACCAAAATGTACCAATTGTGGAGAAACAATCCAGCCCTTTGTAGAGGTTGCAAAGTGACAAAACAATAGAAAATATAAGAAACGAAGCAACAAAATTAATGGTAATAACCAAAGCAAGGTTAAGGAGAATAGAAAAGAAAATAAACGATGCGATTGCAAAGCATTCCCACCACTTGTAAAATGATAGAGGAGAGAAAACCATAAAAAAGATAAAACGTCAACAAATTAGTTGCTGGTGAACTTGTAAAAATAAGAAAAAGAAAAAAAATCAAACAGCAGGAAAAAATTTTAAAGACAATCTCAGAGAGAACTTCTTCTTTTCCCACCCTATGATGTTTGTAAAGTGGTGGATCCTCTATCCACTTCCGGAATCTGTTTTGGTCAGCTGTCATTCGTTTCACCTCTTGAGTTCTACTTTTAATTTCAAATTTGCTCCCCTGTTTGTTGCGGCCTTCTCTTGTATCACTTTTGTTCCCGTCTTGCTTCTAGTACATATCATGGTCTCTTTCTCCTTCCCATCCTTACTACTTGTCCGTACCATTTTAATTGTCCTTTCTTAATTTCAAATATTAATGTGTTCCTATTTTCTCTCTAGTGACTCTTTTTTACTAGGTTTCTGGTAGTCCCAATCACCAGCAGTTATTTGGCTTCTCATCTATATTCTTAGTTTAGTTGTAATGCTTACTTCTTTCTTCCCGATGATCATTTGATTTAGAGCATACTGTATCGTACTTTATTTGTCTCTCTTGTTCTATTGTTCCAGATTATGGTTCCCAAATATTCATAATTATCAACATATTCTAGCTCTTCTTGGTCAAATGGAATCCTTGTATTTTCCCCATCTTGCTGTAGTTCTGTTCTATTTATTTACTATCTGCTGTAATTTTCTAGGTGACTGCTAGCGTGCGTAAAAAAGTTATTGAGAGGGCTTGGAACTAGATTTTGTCATATGAGTGCATGTTGGTGATTAAAACAGCGCTCGACCCATAATTCAGCGCACTGAGTCACTTGAGTTGTCAGTTGTCAAAGTGAGGTTATGTGTTTATACGCAAATTATTACATTGCTCTATCCAGAATCCAACGCGCTCGGTCACTTGAGTTGTCAGTTATCAAAGTAAGGTTGTGTGTATCCGCAATCCATAAAATAAGTTACGACATGACTTTCAAAAATTACTGTTTGACACAAGGCCACTTGATAACGATTTTTTTTTAAAGGCGCTTTAGTAGCACAATATCGTCTGCGTATACAAGGCATTATATATACGAGGCACAGTTAAAATTATACCTAACTTTGGATCCTGCGCAGTAAGGACAACAGATAAATTGCGCATTGTTCCTTGCTTCTATCATATAGGGATCCGATATTTTGAAGTACCGGTACTTCGTCTTCCGATACTCGATACTTTGTATCGATATTTCAGTAAGCGATACGATACGATTTATTATTGGTCAGTATCGTCAAGACCGATCCAAGGTCTTTTACGCCTGGGCTCCAATAACTCATCTTTTGGCCATATATTTCCAGTTTTTCATTTTTAACATAAAAAAATAAAACAATTTCAATGAGTCGTTTGATATTTATATTTCGTGTGCTATGGAAATAAGGGCGAGATGGTCGAACGTAAATAACTTTAAATAAGTAATTTTTAACTTCTACAAACTAAAGAATAAAAATCAAAACAAAATGGTTTTGCTGAGCTGAAATCTTCCTGTTCAATTTGGGTTTCGGCTGATACAACAAAATCCTGATTGACAAATTCCAAAAAGAAAACTTCATTATTCAGATTAAATATTTATAACAATAACTTCTCACTAGAATATCGTTGCAAAAATCGGTAAATCCCCGGGAAAATTTAATACCAGAGACATTTGCGCCACTCTATCGTGGTCACCTTCTCGTCTTCGATGTTCAATAAATTAGTTAAAAGTGCTGCTTTCAATCAGTTTTATTTTATTATTTTGTGAGAGCGTGTTTTATATTGTGCTTTTACATTTTGACGCCGCGAGACCACTAAAGGGTTAACCGTAATAATGTTTTTTTTTTATTTAAAAGGCAGAATGCTGCTTTATATAATTGTGATGTTCATATTCAAGACATTCTACGTTAATAGAACCAATTGTTGTTGGAAGGTATAAATGTGTTTTAGTTATTATTTTCGTGTTACTTTTAAAGTTAATACTGATTTTGTAATTATTGCTTTGCCGTTCGCGTATTGAATTGCCAACTGTTTCAACTTTCACACACTAACGGCCGGTCTTATAAAGGCCACTAATCTGACGTTAACTTTAATTCGCTGTTAAAATAAACAAAAGCGCATAAAAATTTGTTTACTAATGATCTAATGAATAATATGTCATAAGTAAAGCTGATAATTATATGCACTCACATGTACGAAAATATGCGCATATACAGGGTGAGTTTTTTTTTGATTATCACTATAGGGATCTCGGAAACCGTGAAAGATAGAAGGTTGGTTAAATGGAGAAAGAATTGCAGTTTTATGAGCTTATTCGAGATGTGCTTTTGTTTCTTTGAAAAAATCCAAGGCCTACTAGATGCAAGCAAAATATTAAAATTACTTAATTTCTTAAAGTCGGTCTAGCGCCGTTATTATTGAAAATAGAAAAAAAATAATAAGAAAAGTTTTAGCTATTTTGACGGTGTTTATCTTACACTTATTAGTTTTCGTCTAGCTTTCATAGTTTTTGAGTTAAACATTAAGTTACATTTTTTTTAAATAGCATTCATAGTTGGCTTAGACATTTCTAAAAAGAGTTTGCTAAATGGAGAAAGAATTGCAGTTTTATGAGCTTATTCAAAGTGTGCCTTTGTTTCTTTTAAAAAATCCAAAGCCTACTAGATATTAGCAAAATATAGAAAAATAACTTAATCTTTTAAAGCCTGTGTAGCTCCCTTAATATTGAAAATAGAAAAAAATAATAAGAATAAAAGTTTTAGCTATTTTTAGGGTGTTTATCTTACACTTATTAATTTCCTTCTAACTTTCATAGTTTTTGTTTTCGTCATTTTCTTATTACGAAAATTTTATAAAAGAATTATTTGTCAAAATAGGTATAACAAACCCTATGTCATTTTAAGCGGAAAAGTGAGCTCTTTTTAGAAATGTCAAAGCCAACTATGATTGCTATTTAAAAAAATTTAACTTAATGTTATAACTCAAAAACTATGAAAGCTAGAAGAAAACTAATAAGTGTAAGATAAACACCGTCAAAATAGCTAAAACTTTTATTCTTATTATTTTTTTCTATTTTCAATAATAACGGCGATAGACCGTCTTTAAGAAATTAGGTAATTTTAATATTTTGCTTGTATTTAGTAGGCCTTGGATTTTTTCAAAGAAACAAAAGCACATCTCGAATAAGCTCATAAAACTGCAATTCTTTCTCCATTTAACCAACCTTCTATCTTTCACGGTTTCCGAGATCCCTATAGTGATAATGAAAAAAAACTCACCCTGTATATGCATACATCTTGTTGAGTATATGCACCCAAAGTTATAATATATGCACATAATATGCTCTAATTTTTAAAAAAATAAGTAGGAGTATTCTAAACTAGCGTTCTGCACCCAAATTGGGCGTGAAATAATTCATTTAATGCAATTTGTACAAGAGTGATCCATTTTGTGTGTTGAGTTAATTTTGAGGTTAGCTATCAACAAAAAAATCCACATAAAAAAAGTCACTTATAAAAATTTGAAAACCCTACTACTGTCTCTTACTTGTGTCGCCCTGAGTCGATTGACTCCAAAATCAGCCAATTCGGCCCACGGGTTCGCTCTCAAAGTGGCGCCAAGCAAGCAAGCAAGCAAGCAATGAAAATTATTATGTCGAATAATGTATAATTTCAATTATTTTGTATGAGTATATTTATTTCTTTAATTTTTATTCAAAGACGTCATTCATTTTAACGTTTAATTATATAAACATGGACTGCTAATGCCAACTTCACGTTGTAAACCAACATAAAAATAAGATATCCCCTAACCCCGCCAAACTATAATTCACCCAACACTCGAAGTTCGACTCTTGAAATTGATTCTATGTTGGCTGATTCCTTATATATTGCGAGTATGGGAAAAGTGGGGGTTGCTGGCAGTCTATGTTTATATAGTCAAAGGTTTTAACAGGGATTTCCCCTTTCCTCTGCTTATTTCGATATGCGCACTGCACTCCAGCTGCAGAAAGTGAAAGTATATACGTATCTCAGTTGCACACAAAACTTTTATTAATAAATTTAATGAAATGGTAATTTTTACAAAAAAATCTCAAAAACATTACAAATTATCGCTAAATATAACCAAATATGCAAAATCCAGAAAGTGTGCTCAAAAACATATAAATATGCAAAATATGCAAAATGAAACTTGGCTTAAACGATTTGTTTTCACATAATTAGTATACATATGCAAAAAGTTTCGCCGGCATATGAATTATACAAAATATGCATTTGCCATATAATATCAGCTTTAGTCATAAGCACTGACGTTTTTATGCACTTTTGTTTATTTTAACAGCAAATTAATGTTAATGTCAGATTAGTGGTCTTTATAAGACCGGCAGTTAAAGGAATAGGCTCGATAAGTGTGTTTACAAGTTTGTGATAATTAATGTTATTTAGGTGTTCATGACATAAACCGCATACGTCTGCTTTATTTACTTAGTGTGTGAAAGTTGAAACAGTTAACGTTGGCAATTCCATCCATGAACTCGCTAACGGCAAAGCAATCCGCGCAGGACAAAGAAAAGGGAGCACATAAATGCTCCTCGTAAAATCAAATCAGCAAAACACAAATCCGCGAACGGCAAGGTCTGCCTGTATTACAATCATTTGTGTCATTTTTTTGTGTATTATAGAAACTACCATCAGGTATTTTCTGTCCTTCCATGCTAGTTGGCACATTTCCTGTATTTACTGTTTCGTATTTTTTCATATTTAATCATTTCTGCGGCTATATCATCTTAGTTTGTTTTATCACTTGTTCTACATCTTTTTTTTTATAATCCTTTCTTTCACTTCTTTTCTAGCTGTTTATTTATGCTCCAGGTGTTTTTTCCACGTTTCTAGAACTCTTACCTCCTTTATTTCTACAGATTCATCGTTGTTTCTTCTATATTTTTCTTTTTCTCTTAACTATTTTCTGAAATTCCTTTCCGTTGCCTTCATTGAAGTTAGTGTCATTCTTCCAAACTTTTCTCAAGAGTAGGTATCGTTTTGCTAATCAAATGGCTTCTTTTGCTTCATGTCTGTTCGCTTATCTCATTCGTGTTTACTGTGTATGTATTTCTTCCATTGCTGTTTATTACAGTTTCTCCTCCAAACCTGTTTCTCAAAGTACCTTGGTCTTCTTCTTGTTGATTTTTTATTTTTGCATTCCAGTCTCCATTTATAAATATATGCTTTCTTCGTTCCCTAGCTTTATCTGTTTTTGTAGTTCTTCATGAAAGGTATCTTCTGTTGGAGCATATACATATTTTTACTCACATTGCCTTACTTGACAGGCTATATATACGTTTAATATTTCTCCCACTCATTTTTTATTCGTTACCACCAGTTACTCTCAAATTTTCCTTATCTGATACCACCTTCAAAGAAGTCATAAATGCCATAGCATTCTTTATCTAATAGACTTGTCTGTCCGGGACGCTGTTTTGTCTGTCCGGGACGCTGTTTCAGCAGCCAAACCGTAAGAGATAGAGAAAAAAGTTATAAAAGTTATATGTTTGGAATGGTCATGTCAGCTCAGGAACCGAATTTCAGTCACGTGACACTTCCAGTTTTCGAGAAATCACGTGATTTCCGTCCGTCCGGGACGCTGTTTCAGCAGCCAAACCCTAAGAGATACAGAAAAAAGTTATTAGATGAGACAATTGTCTCACTGGTTGCTAGTCATTATCTAATAGTAAAATAAAAGATATTTACGGATTTAACGTGTATCTGTTGAAAAGAAATATTAACCATTTTGTGGCCCCTTTAACTAGATTACTAATTGAGTGTCTAAACTCAGGGCAATTTCCTGACTGTTTGAAGGTGGCATTAGTACTACCAATTTATAAGAAGGGAGGATGATGTTATGTCTAACTATAGACCAATCTCAATTCTTCCTATATTTTCTAAAATACTGGAAAAACTTATTGAGAAGCAAATAAGACATTATTTCGAGTCTAATTTTCTTTTCAATGATAATCAATATGGATTTAGGACTAATAGGAGCACTTCTAGTGCACTTGTTAATTTTGTTAGTAACACAATTGGGTGTTTTGAGCGGGGTGAATACTCTGCTACAGCCTTTTGCGACCTCAGCAAGGCGTTTGATTGCGTCAATTATGACGTCCTGTTGGATAAACTAAAAAGTATAACCTTGATGAGTTGAGTTTAAAAATGGTTCGGTCATACCTCACAAATCGGTGTCAAGCAGTAAGGGTCGGTAATTTAATATCGAATAGACTGCAAATTAACTGTGGAGTATCTCAGGGCTCCATCTTAGGGCCTCTGCTTTTCTTGATCTACATCAACGATACCCTATTTTTTAAATGGATCATTGTCTATCCTCTTTGCTGATGATACCACTGTTTCGCACTCAAACTATGATGTTGCAGTAGAAAAATGCAATGCCACCCTCAATAGGGCTGCCACATGGTTCTTATCAAATCATATCACGTTGAACCGAGATAAAACTCACAACACAGTATTTACCCTGCGACCAGTACCTAATAATGACTGTTCTGGCAAAAGTAAGTTCTTAGGAGTACATTTTGATACTAAATTAAATTGGGATGTGCATGTTAATTATATCGCGCATAAATTGGCAAGTAACATTTTTGCTCTGCGTAGCTTATCAACATCTGTATCTTCAACAATTTTAAAAACTGCATATTTTGCGCTTTGCCAGTCTCACATGTTATACGGAATTATTGTTTGGGGTCATGCTCCGTGTAGCAAAAAAATATTTGCTCTACAAAGAAGAGCCATCCAAATCATAGGTGGAGTATCTTACACTGCTGACTGCAAATACCTATATCGGGAATTCAGAATACTTACATATATTTCATTATACATTTATACATGTCTATGTTATGCCAAAAGTAATTATGGAAAATTCGAATCCCATAGTGGTACTCATACCTATGATACGAGGCACAAAGATAACTTTTACAGTGATTTTTATAGACTGTCCAAATCACATAACGGACCTAATTATTGGGCAATCAAATTTTTTAATACTATTCCTTATAACATCAGGAGCATGCCTTTAACTAAATTCAAAAATACGATTAAACAAATATTGCTCGAAAACCCACTCTAAGATGAAAGTGAATTTTTTTAAATAAATTTTATGTGAACCAATGGATAGATGAGGTTGACATGTGTAAATATCTCTGTACAGATAAACTGCATCAATAAATAATATATTTATTTATTTATTTATATTTAATTAATCAAACCAGTATGGACTGACGGTATAAACCATGTATGTGGCTGTGTCAAGAAATGCATGCAACATTAATAAAATATATTTCAGAAAAAAAGGTGCATTAAGTGTTGCCAGATCAATAAAAAATGAGAAAATGTTCTTGGGTGAAATCGGTAGTATAAAACAGTTAGACAATTTAGGTTAGAATAGAATTGCTGGTTAGTCTATTCGATTAGTTGCAATGTCTCTAAACCATAATTGAATTCCCATTGAGGTGTATAGTAATTTGCTCACTGTACCAGGTGTAACAATTACTTCGTTGAGTTGGTATTGCATCTATTTTAAAAGAAAAACAATTATCAGACACTTTACCTGGTAATGCTTCTTATTTGATAAATGTGTTGGCTTAAGGTCACACTCTTAGGTATACTACGTTCACGTTGTTTTGGCATAATAGGAGGCCATGATTTTTTTTAATGTTGGACACCCTGTTCTACGTGACACAATTTGGCGTCACTGAAGTGCCTGACATGCGAACATATTTACTGTGTTGCTGAATTTCCCACGGCTTTAAAACAAGATTTTATTGTTTGATCATAAAATAAAGAAAAAAATATCAAAATTGGGTGATTCATCGGGTTATTTCTGCTTTGGGCAAGGCTTGTGTTAAATTAGATTAAAAATTTGAGAGGATTTTTCTATTGCAAACTAGTAAAACTGACAACAATGCACTAGATATTGATGCTATGTATAATCTCAAACTTAGAAAAACATAACCTAATTAAACAGACAGCTTTACTGCCAACTTAAATGCCAAATTTCCATGGTCTCATAATATTATGTCAAAACAACGTGAGTGGTGTTTAATTATATTGTTCTTCTATTGTGCCAAGTTTGAAATAAAATGTTTTTTCTTTGTTCCGGGGATTTATTTTAATAACTAATGTTTGGTAGTTCCCTGTTATCCCACATTCTTGGTTATCTGATCACCATTCAGTCTTATTTATGTCGAATAATCAGGACTCGACTGTAATTTGTGAAATAACTCCTGTGTAAGTTCCATGTTAATGGAACCGTTTGTAACAAAAATGGAAAAACTACTTTGTTGCATTATTTTTTCATAATAACAGAAGTTTTCCCCGTACTAATTACAGAAAACTGGTGATATGACAAACTTCAAAAAGGTTGTAGAACATATAAGAATCATTAAAAAAAAACATTAATTATATTGAATGAGCAACAGGCAACTCGATGCTTTATATTTCAATTATTTGTGGTTAAAAAATACAAATCACACTAAATTAACATTGTTGTTTCAGGAGAAAATACAGCAGTCAGCAGCAATGTTGGATTCGCTATTGACTTCATCACCGTATATGGCGAGGCTACCGTACGAGAAGAAAAAGGCCTTATACCGCACACTAGCTACGCCGCCTCATTTAGCAGCAGAACAGCTAGACCCAAATTTGAAGATGGAAATCACAGTCAAAGAAGAAGTCGTGGCGCCACCAGAACCAAATATCAAGCCGGAAGCCAATGCCAAAAAGGACCACAGCATCGTAAAGGATCCACCTCCAAAAAAGGAACCTCTCGTCAAGAGAGAGCCCGACATGCAGCCGAAGACCCCGGAACCAGCACTCATCATAAAGCCCCTCTCGGAGCATGACCAGCAACGAATAATAGACCCTCTGACGAGATTGAAGAACGAGTGCGCCATCCAGATCACTCCAATTCTCCCGCCGGGCATGGAGGCGAGGCGGAGCCCGCTCCCGATCATGCCTACTGACCACGTCAACTCGGAACACCCATTCAATAGCAACGAACAAGCGTTTAGCATAGAGCGAGCCCACTTGAGCAGCAGCCCGGTGCACATGGTCATGCGTGAGCACCTGCACTCAGCCCCCACTCCTCCAATCGCGCGGCCTCTCGCGCCTCCCAGCCCCCTGGAACCCGCAGATTTATCTAGTAAGAAACCCGAAAACGTTACCTGTGTGCCTGAAATAGATTTTATAAAAGAAGAAGCCAACGATGCCGCCTCCGACTACAGCAACAGTTCTGATCCGGAACGACTGGAAGTCGACATGTCTCAGGTAAGTGTACATGGAAGCCCGAGTTAGAATCTTGTAGATATTCCTTGTGGTTTTCTAAATTTAATGCTGAACCTCGAAATTGAATAATCCTGTCTGTATGGAGGGCAAGTCTTCTTTAATTTTTTTTTATAGTGATATGAGAAATTGTAGCAGGTGGAGGATCCAGGATTCTTGAGTCAGAGTGAACAAACTCACTTTGTGTATTTGTCTTGGTTGCAGAAACACCACTCGCCTTCGGCTCGTGTTGTTTTTAAGCAACCCGTTTCGTGGTATTATTACTGATAATTCTCCTACAGCATCGCAGTGTTTTCACTTTCAGAAATCCACCATGTATGTCTTTTGGAATTGCCAATAATTTTATTTGTGATTTTGCAATAACCTTATTGAGTTTTGAAATGTTTTCCTTCCAAATTTTGTTGGGGCATGAAAAACGGAAAAAGTCAACCAGTGATTTGGTTGAGGAATGATCAAAAGTGTCGGGGAAATTTCTGTATCTTTTGAGCAGACATCTTCCTTACTTCTAGCCTACTTTGATGGACTTTTGTTCAACAGCCACGATTCACATCCCTACATCACTGTTGGTAACTTGAATTTTTACAACTTCAGCTGTATGTTACGCAACACATTTTTAAATTTACATATAAAGGCTTTTACATCTTGTTACTATTCATCCGACGAAAGAAAAGCCCTGGTCATCAATGCTGTCTGTGTGGTATAAGATTAAAAAATGTCTAGTCAAATCAGCATTCATATTTTGACAATTAACTGACGTTTACAGAGCTGACATACAAGATCATTTCTGAGGTTAGGTATATGATTCTAGCTTTCTTTTCGATTTTAACTGAAATTAAGCAATAGTATATTACAGCCCGAGATGGGAAGTGTTTCATTACTGTCGAGAGATTAGTTAGCTGATTGAGACGCGAAGAGTCGAAATCAGCTATTATCTCTAGACTAAGGAAACTTCCTGTCGAGGTTTGTATACCATTTTATTCGCAACCACTTTATTCTAAACAATAATTGGAAAAATTATTATATTATGATACGACAGGTTGCGACGCGCATGAATGGATCAACAAGATTCCACGTATCCCTACCTACTCAGCGGTCGGGAATGTACTTCCCGCACTCACTTCCCGCACTTGAGCGGAAGTTAGTACGGGAAGTAGCGGGCTGAAATGTACGACTTTCCCCACTCAAATGACGTCAGGAATGTTAACATTACATATATGGTTGCGAATAAAAAATATTTTTCAATAGTATTTATTAAATTGTATTTTGAATGACATTAATAATACATAGCAACAGGGATAGAAATTGTTTAAGTAGATGGAAGCTGCGAAAACAGTACATGAGTTGCTAGAACGTACAGGGATGGAACCCAACAGAAAAGGAAGTATTCGATGAGCTGTTAATATAACCGTATTAAGCGATGGGGGCTGAAATCTGCTTGTTCATTCCGAAGGGTGGGTTCGATGGTTAAGAAGAGCGATCTTTTGTCAATTTCGACCCTCACCCAAATTAACTTTCTTTAGCAGTCTGATAATGAGACCGTCCTTCCATTCTGTCGATATTCTTCTGGTGTTCGAAATAGTCTGTTTACGTGGATGCAGTAAATGTGCTGTGCTAGAAGGGTAGAAACTGAATAAGTCAGATGGTATGCTATCTGGTCCAGCTGCTTTTTGAAGTTTTAACTGATTAATTTCCTTCTTAGTTTCTCAGACACTGAGTTCATTTTTAGAAATCCTTTGATGTTGGTGTGCAGCGTAGGTAGTCAGGTTGTTGGGCTGTTGGTTGTGGTGGTACGCTGATAGTGTTCGTCTTTGATAAATTTAAATCCAACGTCATGTAGAACAATGTTTAAACTGCTTCTGTTGCTCCTGAAGCTCATAATTTAAATAAACATCATACGCGATACCATCTCTGTGCATCTTATATATATATATAGTTTCACTAATGACCAGTTTAGAAGAATCTGGTAGGCCTGTAGTTTTCGATTTCTTGCGGGATCACTTTGTAGGTACCAGGACTAGATAAAACTAGTTGGTTACTTCTACGTGTCTTCGCCCTTTTAACAGTAGACATGCTAATTCCTAAAGTCTTAGCCACTCGCCGCAATAGACAAACAATTGTACAAAACATAATAAATAATAAGTTAAAGCTCGTTACACAATGGGTTTACGTAAAACATAACGCACAAGACATAAAACTTAACGCATAATAAATTTGATCATATGACACAATAGTCACCAGTTATGTTATGGTTAACCAATGAGAAGCTAGAATTTAAAAACAATTACGTTGATTTGCTTAGACGACTTAACCTATAAAAATAATGTAATCTTCTTCGTCAAACTCGGACTCTATATTTTTAATAAATTTTTAAACCTACAAAGAGCATAAAACTGAACCTGAGTGAATCGACCGAACCACGAACACAACGGAAATTGGAGGTTATAATATGAAATGCGCGAATTATTTTGATTGGTTGAATATAAGCAATGCTACATAAAAATCCAACCTTATGGAAATTTCCAACTTTATGTTTTATGGTTTATGTTTTACGTGAGCATTGTGTAAAGCCTCATAAGATTGTAGTAGCTGAAATTTTATGTTTAGTTTTTACGATTTATGTTTTATGCGTTATGTTTTACGTAAACCCATTGTGTAACGAGCTTTTAACTTGTCATACCTCCTACACACAAGATTAAGGAAGTAAATGCCTATCGTTTTTTCTTCACGAAATAGTTCAATAAATTCAGCAACAATGCAACAATTACCGAAACTGAGCAATGTCTTGTCTTGCGTGACACATTAATGCATAAAATTACACTTTTTCTTAACCCTGGAAAGAACTGCTGCTTAGTATTAGTGAACTAATACAAAACTGTCAAAAAGCGTTTATACGACAAATAACCTCAAAAAATGTGAAGGACAGAGCCGATGTTCATCATAGTTTATGGACACATACGGATGGGGCCATAATTATATACCGATGGGGCCACAATTATACCGATGGGGCCACAATTATATATAACAGCAATGAGATAACATGAACAAGAAAATAACACGTATTGCTTGAGTAAGAAAGAGATAAACATAGTTGCAAATATTCGAGAAGGCTTGACGCTTAATTTAATTATGACATAAGTCAACTAAACATGCCTACTAAAATAATTTTACCGTATTTTGTTATTCATGTTATCTCATTGCTGTTATATATAATTACGGTCCCATCTGTATATAACAGTAATAAGAGCTGCTTTCGCATTACACATTAGAGTGCTCTGGAGTGCACCAGAGTAAGTTACCTCGCGTTCGAATTACAACATAATTTTTGGAGTAACTAACGCTAGTCTTCCTTCCCCCGCCCCCTTAAGCCCTATGAAAATTTTAGGTGCAACAAGCCCTGACATGCGCTGTTGTGTTATTTAGAATCAGCTGTGAAGCTGTCAGATTTAACCGCCTTTTTGACTAAAAGACTAAAAGAATCGGTATTTGTACTGTGCTGTATACGATATATTGACAATCTTTCTGCTTATTCTAAAATGTGGTTGGAACGTTTTATCATCATAATGAGGCACGATCTGTTCGACAAAATTCTCAATTTTCATTATTTTCATCAGCTGACCTTCACTGAATGAATTCGAGTCTGAAGATTCAAAAATTCTCAAGCTATCCGCAGTATCAGCTAAATTTACTGTAATTAACAGATTTTTTTAAAATGTAATTATTAATTATATTTCAATGAACTTTTTCCTACGAATTAAGTTCTTTAATTCCATTTTGAGCGTAGTCTGCATATACCGCCCTTATTTTAAAAGTTCAATTCAAAAGCAAATTAGTTAGGTTATGTATTTTATCCGAGAGTAACGCAACGTCGAACGTCTGTTCGAATTACAAAGCAACTCACCCCAGAGTAATTCATCCCACAGTCAATTGCACCAGTGCTAGTTGCACTCAATTCGAAAGCAGCTAAGATAACATGAACAAGAAGATAACACGTATTGCTTGAGTAAGAAAGAGATAAACATAGTAGCAAATATTCGAGAAGGCTTGACGCTTAATTTAATTCTGACATTTGTCAACTAAACATGCCTACTAAAATAATTTTTTTGTATGGCCATCTTTTTCTTACTCAATCATTCTATTTTGTTATTCATGTTATCTCATTGCTGTTATATACAGGGTGTAGAAATGCTTTACGCACCATAGGGTTTTCAATGGTAATTTTTTCATATGACAATATTTGCTTCTCTAATTATTTTAGAGCAAACTTGTACATAGGTTTTTTGTAGAGCAAACAATTCTGCATCCATTTATGCCATAATTTTTGTCATTTTACGTCAGAAAACCTAATAATAAAAGAAACTAGACTTATCATTTTTTCAAAAATCGGTGCAAATTGTGAAGTGGTGGTATGCTGGAAGCAGATCAGGTGCAATAAGTGCCATGGTTGCCGCTACATTTGACAGATGCAAGCAAATAAACAACAAACTAATTTGTTGATGCTTTGAGATGCTTCAATAATTTCAAGGCACCACTGATTTGTCTAAAAATGGTAATTTTATTGCTTTAAATTTTCGGTTTTCCGAAATGTAAAATGACAAATGCTGGCATAAATGGATACAGAATTTTTTTCTCTACAAAAAACTTCTGTAGGGGAAAGGGGGGCACATTCGGCATGAGGTTACATTCGGCCACCTCTAATATTTTTAAATTTAGTTATATTTGGCGCCTGAAATGAATGTGATAAGTGTTGTCCAACCCTACTCTAGTGTCACTGTCAGTTTGAAGTTGATGGCGTGCTTGTAATTGTTTTCTTATAGCCCCTCTATTTACATATAGTAGCGACAACGATTGATGTTGCTGCTGGGGCAAAATCACGTTGGTATCCCTTAAGTCCCTAGCATATTTAAAAATCGCCTAGGAAGTTGCATAATTAAATTAAAATGTGACATTGACAGTTGTCGTGTTTTTATTCATTTTTCTCTTCGGGGGCTAATTTGAAGTCGAGGACGTGGAAATGCTAGGGTGTTGTGTCGATAAGTGTAAAAATAGTGGCAGAAAAGGATTTCAGGTATTCAGATCTGTTATTTTTTCACTGTTTACACTGAAATTTACCGTTTAGTAACTTTTTGTATTTTCATGTTTGCATCAGGTTTGCCCCATGATGTCGCTACTATTTGTAATAGAGGGGCTATATGTTTTCTGATAGCTTTGTGAAAAAGTCGTTCAAGGTAAATATGTCTATCTTTTCTTTTCTTGTGTTGCTATTAAGCATTTTGTGCTATTTGTTTAAATAAATTAGCAAAACAGACACTTAACGGTACCTTTTAAACTAAACACAAGTTGTAGATATAACCTCAAAATAAATCTACTTTGACAAAATTTTATGTTAAGCATGCAGTGTGGAAACATTCGGCCACCATACAAGGGGGCACAATCAGCCGGCGGCCGAATGTGCCTGCATTTTTATTTATTAATTTTTCAGATGTCACGAAAACGAGAAAGAAAAACGGACAGAGCAAATTTGGACGAATCGAACATCAGAGCGGCCATACTCAGTGTTTTTAGTAACACTTATTCTGAAAGAAGAGCTGCTGCGGTATATGAGATTAAGAGATCGACACTACAGAGCAGAATTAAAAAAATATTGTCAAAGACAACAAAAGAGGAGTATTTACGAAAATATTCTGCCGATGATTCCGGTCATGAAAGTGAAGAAGAATATTCCCTGAAATACCATAGTAAATAATTAAATATGCTGCTCATCAAGTTTTTACATATTATGAGGAAGAAGAACTTCAAAAATATATTCAAAAGTGTGCCGACATTAATTATGGTTTGACTTATGCTGACATTGAAAAACTGGCCTTTGAATATGCCAAAGTTTTAAAAAAAGAAAATATATCAAAAGAAGGGGAAGAAACACACTGCGCCAAAAGAGGTTGGAGAGGGGGATTTATGAGACGACATTGTTAAATTATAATTATTAGTAGAGTTGCGCGAAAAGTTAGTTACTAAGCAATGTTTTGACAGAATAATAACGACAGTTTTTAATGTATGACACATGTTTAAGAAGGGATAATAAATCCGTTTAATTAAAGTGTTTGTTCATATTCATTAACCAAACCACGATCATTTATTAGAACAATCATTTTGTGTTGTGTTTCAACATAATTGGCGACCGTGACAGGACCGCAGGTCGTGGTTAACATAAAGAGGCGAGGAAAAGTGAACAAAAAGTCATGGAGAAAGATAAAAAAGCCAGAACAGCTCTTAGAAGTTCTTTTACGAAGTTGTATAATCAAATAGAAGCTGCAATGGAAACAGAAGCTCCAGACATAGAATATTTAGAAGCACAAATTACGCTGTTAGAAAGAAAGGTCAATGAACTGTTAACGTTAGACAAAAATATTTTAGAACGTCTTTTAGATGATGATACAAGGAAGCCTTCTGAATTCGAAAAAGAGTCAAGTGAATCCGATGAGTATCAAACTAAATTCATTACGTTGCAACTAAAGTTTACAAAATATTTTCAAGCCGTAGGTGTAGCCAGTGTACAGTCACCAGTCCAAGCTAATGTAATGCAAGGTGCCAGTCGAAAATATAAACTGCCCCAGATAGAGTTAATAAAATATGGAGGTGAGATAAAGGAATGGCTTCAATTTTGGAGTCAGTTCCGGAAAATTGATGAAGACAACGAATTAGCCCCGGAAGACAAATTCCAATATCTCATACAAGCTACTATCGAAGGGAGTCGAGCTAGAGATTTGGTGGCCAGCTTTCCCCCGACCGGTGATAATTACAGAAAAGCGGTAGATGGACTCAAAGCTCGTTTCGGCAGAGATGATCTACAAGTAGAAGTTTATGTACGAGAACTACTCTCTTTAGTCTTAACTAAGGTTATGAATAAAAACGAATTGTCACTTTGCTCTCTTTATGACAAGTTGGAGACAAAACTGAGGGCACTGGAATCGTTAGGAGTGACCACCGAAAAATATGCGGCTATGCTATACCCACTGGTCGAATCCTGTATGCCAGAGGATCTGTTACGAGCATGGCAACGAATACAGATCATTCCGGAAGAAATCACAGAAGCTGGATCGTCAGTGACACTGAAGACAAAGAATAGATTGACTAGATTAATGGCATTTCTAAGAAATGAAGTTGAAAATGACGAGCGCGTCAATTTAGCAACTGCAGGCTTTTCTATCAATAATAACGATCAGAAAACTAGAAAGAAAAGGATTCCTATCCAAAAAGAAGAAGATATAGCTACCGCAACTAGTTTGATAAGTGTCAAAGGTGGAAAACAAAACAGTGTATGTGTATGTATTTTCTGTTCGAAAAGCCATAGAAGCGCTGATTGTTATTGGGCAAAAAAGATGACGATAGAAGCAAAGAAGAAAATTATCAAGGAAAAGAAATGTTGTTTCTACTGTCTTAAATCCAACCATTTCGCAAAAAATTGCAAAGCCTTTATAAAATGCGCTGTATGTGAGGGCAGACATGTAGTAACGATGTGTCCAAAAGTAGGAACGATGCAAGAACACGCCAAAGAATGTAATAATAGCGAAGAAAGAATACATGAAGATGCAAATCTAAGTAACTTTTCTAAGAATCCAGTTATATTTTTGCAAACTTTGGTCGTAAATGTGACACACAACGGAATTAGAAAGCAAGCACGAGCCATGATAGATACAGGATCGCAAAGATCATACATACTTGAAGATTTTGCAAAGTCCATGAAGTTACCAATAATAAGGAAAGAATATTTAAATCATACATTATTCGGAGGTGTTCAGGCTAGCCGGCAAGAGCATAACCGTTATAAAATAAGACTCATATCGCTTAATAAAAACTACTCTTGTAATATTGAAGTTTTAGGTCAACCCACAATTGTCGATGGAATAACATGTGTCGAAAATATGGAGTGGATTCGAGAATTAAAAGAGAAGAAAATCGAGTTGACGGACATCGGCAGAAACGGACAAGATGTACAAATATTGATGGGAGCAGATATTGCGGGAAAATTATACACGGGTCGAAAACAAGAGTTGAAATGTGGATTAGTAGCGATGGAAACCACTTTAGGATGGACAGTCATGGGCAAAGTGTCTGATAATCAAGATAATACTTGTGAAGCGATGAATGTCATTTCAATGTTAGTAAACGATAGGAAAATTAGCGAGTTATGGGACTTAGAGCTAATAGGTATTAAAGATCCGGTCGAAGTGAAGACAAAACAAGAAAGAAATGAAGAAGTTAAATTGAGATTCTTGGAAACAATACGCGTAAATAATGAAGGAAGATACGAAGTTAGATTGCCTTGGCGGGAAAGTAGAGATGAGTTGAAAACCAATTACGATATTGCCGAAAAAAGATTATTTTCTCTTACAAAAAAATTGAAAAGTGACGGTAATTATGAAGTTTATGACCAGATACTAAAAACATGGCTAACCGATGGAATTATTGAAGAAATAGATAGCAGTGATCTAGAGACGGGACATTTTTTGCCACACCGACATGTGATAAAGGAGAACAGCACCACACCAGTCCGGCCTGTATTTGATGCATCAGCTAGAAGAAAAAATGAATCGTCACTAAATGATTGTCTTGAAACAGGTCCAAATTTAATAGA
Organism: Agriotes lineatus; assembly: GCA_940337035.1. Taxonomy (NCBI): domain Eukaryota; kingdom Metazoa; phylum Arthropoda; class Insecta; order Coleoptera; family Elateridae; genus Agriotes; species Agriotes lineatus. The sequence goes on along the minus strand of CALNHX010006063.1, from coordinate 49,234 downwards.
ACTTATCAATTCGGTGTTATTACGATTTCGATTAAACCGAATAGGCGTGATCGCAGATATTAAGCGAGCATTCTTACAAATAAGCGTCAATGAAGAAGATCGTAAATTCTTAAAATTTTTATGGTGGAATGAAGATGATCAGATCATAATTTACAGACATTGTCGTGTAGTTTTTGGGATATCAAGCAGCCCATTGTTGTTAAATGCTGTAATGAATTTCCATATAGATAAAATATTGAGCAGTTTGAAGAATCTACAGAATAACCCGAAACTAAACTATAGTGAGAACATTGTATTAAAATTAAGAGAATGTTTTTATGTAGACAACTGCGTCACCAGTGTCAGCAACGAAAACGAATTAAAACGATTCATAGAAGAAGCCAGCGAGGTAATGAGTAGTGGACAATTCGATTTACGAGGCTGGGAATATTCGTTCGACAACCAGAAAAATCAGGTGGCTATGGTCCTCGGTTTGAAATGGAATAAATCAAGCGATAATATTGAATTTAATATGGATTTCCTGAAGCCTACAGAGTTGACATTTGTAACTAAAAGAACTATTTTGTCCATTTCACACAAAATCTTTGATCCAATTGGTATACTCTGCCCGATAATGATATATCCTAAGTTGTTACTGCAAGACTTATGGGTTAAGAATGTGAATTGGGACAGCGAAGTAAGTGAAGATATTCGATTGAAGTTTCTAAATTGGTACAAAGAGCTTCCGGCAATATCACAAGTAAGATTACCTAGATGGGCACTTCTCGAAAATGCAAACTACAGCTTACATACATTTTGTGATGCGAGCAAAATAGCGTATGCATGTGCAGTATTTGCACGTTCGGAGAAACATGATACGGTATGTGTACAGCTTATACAAGCAAAAGCAAGAATTGCACCATTAAAAAAGGTAACAATTCCTCGACTCGAGTTGATGGCTGCCACGGTGGGAGTTCGTTTAACAGCGGAGGTGTTGAAGAGTCTAACAAGTGATCGAGAGATACCGGTCACATATTGGAGTGACTCAACCACTGTTTTAAATTGGATTCAAGGAAATGGAAAACAAGAAATGTTTGTAAAAAACCGAATAAAAGAGATTCATGAGTTAACGAAAATAAAAGATTGGAAGCATATACCAGGAGATTTAAATCCGGCAGATTTACCGTCCAGAGGCTGTTCCACAAAACAAATTATCGAAGAGCGATGGTGGGAGGGTCCTTCCTGGTTATATGAGAATCCACAAGAATGGCCAGAGACAACACTTGAAAAAAAGATAATTGAAGCCACGGACATGGTTGCGAAAACACATAAAAACGATACTGGATGGTACTATCAATATTTTTCCGATTTTCAAAGAATAATAAATATGATAGGCTGGATGATGCGATTTAAAGAAAAGGACAAAGAAGAACGAAAAGGTTGTTTAAGAGTAGAAGAATTAAACCGTGCTGAGAAAAAACTGATGAAATTAATTCAAACTGAATGGTACGGAAATGATTTGAAAGATATTAATTCTCTAAACACATTCTACGATCAAGAGGGTATCATCAGAGTCACTACAAGAATAACTTTACGAGAAGACAGCAAAAACTTCAAGTATCCAATCGTCTTACCTGATCAGCATCCAGTAGTGAAAATCTTGATAAGAGAAAAACATGAGAAACTAAAGCATGCTGGTGTACAAATATTGCTGAACAACTTAAGAGAAGAATATTGGATCACAAAGGGCAGAAAAGCTATCAATAATGTGATAAAGAAATGTGTGACGTGTAAAAGATTTACAGAAAAGCACGTAGAAACTATTCCATGCCCATTACCAATAGATAGAATTAGAGATGCTAAAACTTTTGAAATAGTCGGCGTAGATTATGCCGGACCATTGTATTTAAAAGGAAAAAATAAAGTGTGGATTTGTCTATATACGTGTGCCGTCTACAGAGCAATACATTTAGAGATAGTGTCGAGTCTATCAACTACTGCATTTATACAAGCTTTACGACGTTTCATAGCAAGAAGAGGTCGACCCACGAAAATCTATAGCGACAATGGAACAAATTTTGTAGGAACAGCAAATATGTTGTCAACTATCAACTGGCAAGAAATAGAAGCCTTCTCCACCATAAGAAAAATTGAATGGAGATTCAATCCCCCGGCAGCACCATGGTGGGGCGGATTTTGGGAACGTCTAGTACGAATCATAAAGGATTTATTGAAACGAGTATTAGGAAGAGCTTGTGTAACACACGAAGAACTTTCTAATATAATATGTGAATGTGAATCGATAATTAATAATCGACCAATAACGTACATGTCAGATAGCGATCCTACAGTTGCACCACTGACACCAAGCATGTTTCTGCAGGAAGTTACGGAAGTTGGAACCGCCGATCTAGATCGAACGGACAGAGAACATTTAAATAACCGGTTACGCTATTTATTGAAGTTAAAAGAAGACTTACGGAGACGTTTTCGCATTGAGTATTTAGGTGCTTTAATAGAGAAGAATACACACCGCAAAGCGACAGCAGAACTGAAAGTTGGAGAAATATTTTTGGTTGGTAACGATATACAAAAACGGTTAGAATGGCCTTTAGCCAAAGTGTTAGAAATTATACCTTCAAAAGATAAGGTATGTCGTGTGGTTAAGTTGCAGACTGAAAAGGGTCAGTTGTTAAGACCAGTTCAAAGAGTCTACAGACTAGAGATTTACGAAGACCATTCATATACACAAGACGGAGAAGAATCTAGTGAACATACTAGAAATAATCGTACTGAGATAGATGTTGAAGAATCAGACGCGCAAGATGGAAATGAAGAGGCAGCGTACGACGAGGAAGCAGCAGAATCCCTGCCAACCGTAAACAGGAGAGGAAGAAAAATAATTCCCCCTGCACGATACTTAAATTAAAAAGCAAAATGTTTATATTGTAGTTTTGGTTTTGTAACAAGTTTTTCGAAATTTCACGTCAACTCGAGGTGGGAGGATGTTAAATTATAATTATTAGTAGAGTTGCCGCGAAAAGTTAGTTACTAAGCAATGTTTTGACAGAATAATAACGACAGTTTTTAATGTATGACACATGTTTAAGAAGGGATAATAAATCCGTTTAATTAAAGTGTTTGTTCATATTCATTAACCAAACCACGATCATTTATTAGAACAATCATTTTGTGTTGTGTTTCAACAGACATCCTACTCTTTCACTCCGAAAGCCTGAAAGCACGAGTCTAAGCAGGAGTATTGCCTTCAATAGGCCAAAAGTGGAGCAATTTTTCAACAATCTAAAAAACGTTTTAGATAGGTACAAATTTCTGGCAGAGAAAATCTTCAATATTGATGAGTCCGGTGTCACCACAGTCATGAAATCAATAAAGATTGTTTCTACACGTGGGAAAAAGCAAGTCTGTCAAGTGGCTTCTGCGGAACATGGCGAGTTAGTTACTTTTGTGGGGATTATAAACGCGACAGGACAGGCTTTCCCACCTGTTTATGTGTTTCCGCGAAAAAGAAACCTGTCTGAATTTCTTTTAAATGGTCCACCATCCAGCTTAAGCTTAGGAAGCAAGACAGGATGGATGACATCCGAAATTTTTCCTGAAGTCTTAAAGCATTTAGTGAGACTTACAAACTGCAGTCTTGCTAATCCAATATTAATAAATGTGACTGCAGTTAAATATTGCCGAGAGAATGGCATCTGCTTACTAAGTTTTCCGCCACATACTACTCATCGACTTCAGCCGTTGGACGTTGGCGTTTTTGGGCCATTTAAGATATATTGTGAAACATCGTTCAACGACTGGTTGACATCACATCCTGGGCAGACTATAACTATCAAGCACATTCCATTTTTAACAAATGCACCTTTCTTAAAGGCTGTTCCTGCTAGTAACATAGTCAACAGTTTTAAAAAAACTGGTATCTGGCCGTTGAACCGTTTGATTTTTACTGATGAGGATTTTGCTCCATCGTCAGTGACAGATCGCCCGGAACCAGAAAGTGTGAACACCAATGACGAAATCGAAGACCCAAGCAAAATTGCCCAAAATGAACAGACTGCAGAAACCAGTAAAAATCAAGACGAAACTATTGTTAAATTGACCACAGATTTTGAACAAATTGCTGAAGCTTCCAAAAAGGTTATAGAGATTAGTCACGCTCTTCCATCATGCAGTTATGCAAAGAAGAGCCCTCTGGTATCTCCTGAAGTGGTTCGACCTTACCCAAAAGCTACGAGGAAGATGACCAAAAGTAAACGAGAACCTGGACAGTCACGAATCTATACAGATACTCCCGAAAAGCAAAGATTGGAAGAAATGGGAAAATTGAAAGAAGCGAAACAAAAAAGATCAGAAGAAGCTAAAAAAGGAAGACTGTCAGAAATATTGAATTTGATACACAAAAAAAGAAAATAAAGAAAGAAAAAGTGGAGAGAAATGAGGACACAACTAGTGATGATATGGAGTCGGATGTGTCTGTTCATGACACAGACAACGACTTCAGTGACGAAATGGAAAACATTGAGGAACTGAAAGATTATGAGCCGAGAAAGGAAAATTTTGTCCTGGTAAGATTTCCCGTTAAAAACAATATGCGTCACTACATAGGGCAAATTTTGGCAGTGAACTCTGGAATTGTCAGAGTGAAGTTTTTAAGGAGAAAGGACTTGTCAACGACCTTTTATTTTCCATCTGTTGAAGACATAGCTGATATTGATGTTGAAGACATTATTTCTAAGTTAGAAAACCCTTCAACAACCGGAACGGCAAGAACAGCTTCATTATACAAATTTTGTTACAACTTTGGAAGTCTAGTTGTGCTATAAACGAAGTTGCAATGTAAATACGGCTTAAAATAAAGTAGCATTAAACTATATTTGAAGAATCTTATTATTTTTATGTTTGGTATCACTGTTTCAGAAATTATTTTGAAATGGCCGAAACTGCCCCCGTGTGAGGGCACATTCGGGCAGTTGAGGTGTTTTTTTAAAATTGTCATACCTTTTTTTCTTAAGATAATAGGACACTTATCTTGTGGCGTATACAACATATATCACATTTACCACAGAAAATTCATATATAAACTGATAATTGTCAATAACTCATGAGAAATACTATAAAAACCACTTTGTGGTCGAATGTGCACCCCTTTCCCAAGTTTGCTCTAAAATAATTAGGGAAGCAAATATTTTCATATGAAAAAATTATCATATACAATACCGCGACCGGTCGACGAATTGCCGAAAATTTTTGTCAAAGTGTATGAGTGTTCATTGCTTCGATATAAATTGGTCGAGTGCGACAGCACGAGACCAATTTTGAAGCAATAAACACGAATAAACACTTTGACAAAAATTCATGCAATTCGTCGGCTGCAAGCGGCATTTGAAGGACTATTCAACGAACAAATTGACATTTCTTAGTAATTAATCAAGTTTATCACGTCCTCTTTGAAAATGAAATTCTGTTGACGTAAAATAAATTGTGTGTCAAATTTGACATTTCTAATATCATTTTTGATTAATTTTACAGGAAGTTAAATAAATGTCACAGGAAGAGAAAAAAATTGTCATTAAAACTCCGCTAGCGGAATTGTTGCACAATTTTACGCTGACTGGTGGCAAATGACATAAATACTAAATTATGATTGGTGAATAGTTAACTTGAAGGGGGTGAGTTGAATAGTCATTGAAATCCCTATGGTGTGTAAAGCATTTCTACACCCTGTATAATTATGGCCCCATCGGTATAATGTTGCCTATAATTCCGGTTTTTATTACAAAAATTGGTGAAAGATTCTAAATAATCCTGAAAATTTACATAATTTATGTATAATTTGCGTATTAATAGCACTCAATTTTGCTAATATATGTAGTTATTTTTACTGTTTACTGATAATATCTTCATTTGATCTAGGGATTTATAATTAAAGGCGGCAACACTGTATTTTACAGACACATACCGCGCTAGTCAAATCCATTTCCAAACACCCAGAGACATGCTAATGTAATGCTATCCTTGTCGCACTCCTAAATAACGAGAGTGACGCATAGCGAAAACGATTTCTCTTCCAACTTCGTGTAACGATGACGCAGGGCTCATCTTTGGCTGGATACATAGTATTGTTAGTTGCTAATGTATTCTATATGTTTTGTGTTCCTGAAATTCTCTTATTTCCCACCCCCAACAGTTTGATATGTGCAACTTTGGCTACATTTTTCAAAGGTGCTAATTGCTGTATAGGGATCGGTAGAGAGTGCCATTTTTTTCGTATTCAGCCTGTTGTTGAAATGGTGTAGACTGTAATTCAGCAAACATTTTGTGTTAAACAATTTGTGAAATATGCGAAATATTTAGCATGTGCAGATGTTTTAGACTGTACTTTAATGTTAGGAATTGTTCTTTAAAAAAAGATGTACCAGGGAGGCAATTCGGTTAGTAATACAGCAAACAAAGAGAAATGCAGTTATTTCTAATCTTTTAACTGTCAATGTAAAACTTGGAAGGCTTTTTGTTTCAGCAGGATGGTGTAATTTGCCATGATCTAACTTATGTAATCCTAAATCCTATCTGTCTGCATAAGGTATGCTGGGTTAATTCTGGTTCTGTTTTCCATATTCTTTTCTGTTTTTAATTTCATTTCATCCTTCTTATTTCTGCTGGTTTTCTTATTTCATCTTGCTATAGCTATCTCTCCAGCTTCATATTGTCGCCTCAGTAATAAAATCGCGTAACTCCACCTTTAGGCCAAATTGAGATTTTAACGTCATCTTGTGGTGCAATATGAAACGCACCATTTCAGAAATGCACGTATCTCCCAGAATAAGTTTCCCGCTCAAAAGAACAAAGAAAATAGCGTAACTCCAACCACTCATTTTATGTTAAGTAAAGCGCGTAATCTACGAGTTTTTTAATTGTACGAGTAACTGAATGAAAATGAATTAGTTGTTCCTGATAGTAACGAGAGGAATGAGTCAGCTGATAATAGTTTACATTATACAACTAGAAACAAAAGAAAAGTGTCTTCGGCGTAGAACTATAAAATAAAATAATTCTTTATTTAACATAACTAATATACAGTCTGTTTGATTTTAGCTGTCACAGCAGATATCTCGGCTAATGTTAGAGATATAACAAAATGTTATAGAAGAAAAGTTTTTTTTATATTATCTGCCATAGCTAAAAAAAACAATTGAGCATCAAATGGGTTAAATGTAGAAAATACATTAAAAATTTTAAATGGAACATACCCAATTTTATTACATATTTTAAAACTATAAAAAATTCTCCTTACAATGATATATCATACGTCCTAGTTATCTAATCAATTAGAGGCATAAATTGATAATTAAGTAACAAATACACGCTTATGTAGATTAGTGCTTTATTAAGTAGGCGGTGAAACAAATGAGATTATCAGCTTCCAGTTGACCAATGTTCCTTAAAACTGTCTTGATAACATATGCTATTCAACATAAATACAGTATAACAACATGAACAAAGTAAGTTAACATTAAATTAATAAGTAAATTTCAGTTCATAATATCTAGCGTGTTTGTTCAAAGTGACCTCCATTGTTTGCAATACATTCTCGAGATCTGCTTATTAAGTTTCTTCTCACTTTCTGCAACATGTATTGTATTATTTGGCCGCAGGCCGTACGAATATGATTTTTAAGATCATCCAAATCTTGTGGACAAGTAACATAAACTTGCTGTTTGAGAAAACCCCACACAAAAAAATATAAAGTAGAAAGATCTGACAATATTGCTGGCCAGTTGATGGAACCATCACTTCCTATCCATTTTGCACCAAACTTTTCATTTAAAATATAACTGACGTTTTTTGAATTGTGGGGAGGTGCACCATCCTGTTGGAACCACATATTCCGACGTATTTCTAGGGGTATACCCATCCAGATAATCTTCGAATTCTATCACAAGAAAATTGGCATATCATTCCGCATTAAGTGATTCTTGATAAAAATAGGGACTTACTATAGTATCGCCTAATACGCCAGGCCACACATTAATGCAAAAATCTGTGTTGGAGTCTGCATTCCCGAAATTAATTCTCCGTATCCCAGAAATGATTGTTTTTTCTATTAGAAATTCCGTTATTATTAAAATTAGATTCCTCGCTCCAAAGAATTAAATTTAATAAACTTTGATTATTGTTAAGCCAGTTTCAAAATATCGCCCTCCTATCAAAATCACCAGCTCTTAAACCTTGTACTAATTTAATGTTAAACGTAGTCAGTTTAGGTTTCTTTAGTATAGACAATGTTTTACACTGACTGATTTCTAAATCAGCCACTGCTTAACGTATTGAATTTCGTGGATGTGCTCTGAAAAACGCCAATACTAAAATATCTTCATCCATTTCTTCGTAAATTACTTTCGAGCCTTGTAAAAGTACGAGAATGTATGTTTCCTATCTGGATACATAGCGTGATACATCACACAAGCTTCTCTATTATTGTCATTACATCTGATGGTCACCCTTAGCATATCCATTTTTTCATCACTAGAATAATTATTACCCATTTTGTGCTACTTAAGATGAAAATAACAATACATAGGAATTTACTCAGTTAGTTTGACAGTAAAGCTACAGCATTGGCAAATTCTGGTTCTGTTGCTTGTATTCTCTTTATTTTCCTGTTTCTTATAGTTTTACTTTAGTCGTACTTCTTTTAGTACATCATCCAATAGTACTGTGAACAAAAAGGCAGGCTCTTGAATGTTTCAGTAGTTTCATTTATAGTGTCTACATAGATTATGCACCGTTTGCATAGAACTTTGCCATTTCTATTAGATCAACGTCAATTCTATCTTTTGCAGGTCGATAAAGTGTATGTGCACTAGCTTGTCAGTTCTTAATGCCTTCTCATTTATTTATCTTAAGCAAAAATCTACAAGCTCTAATAATTTTTATATTGTAATAATCTTGAGCTTCTGTTATTTTTCGGTGCTCAGGACGGTTTATCATGGCAGCAAATCTTATCAATCTGTCGTTCCACTTTTGCATCGCTTGCGGCTTGTGTCAAATATGGTAATCTATATAAAGATTTTCTAATCCTCAATCTTCTTCTGCGGGATTTTAGTATGTTTACTTGCAAATAATGCATTTTTTCTCCTATTTGAGTAAGCTTGAACACTACTTGCTTCATCTGGTTATTAAAAACCTCCTCCTAAAAGTTTCGTGGCCCCCACCGTTGAAAAATGTTGCTCCATTCCGCTACAGAGTTACGGTTTTAATTGTTGCAATTGCAGGGCTTAGATGAGCATTCAAACTCCACGACAGCCAGTGCAACCTCGCCGACGCCCGACAATCAGAATGACGAAGAAAGGCAGCTCTGGAAAGCTCTTTCGCATAACGGACACACTCAGGGACCCCCGCTTACTGGCGAAGCCAGCCAACTGCTCAGAAAGCTGATAACTTGCCGGAAATTGGGAATGAGCATCACCCCCGCTCCACCCAGCGTACCTTCCCAGCTTAGTGATCATCGGGCTCACTTCACGAAGGAGATGTCAATGGTGGGTTTTGGTGATGGTTGCCAGTTAGCTTTTAGTAACTTTAGATTAGCTACAAAGCAGTAGGCATTTGAGTAAAAATAGGTGTTTTTTGTTTTTAGCCTGTTGACTGTTTTATTTTATTTTCTTGCCTTTCAGCACTGTTTGGTGGGGCTGCCTTTACGTCTGAGCTATTGCTTTTATATCTTTTCTCATCTTTTTCAACAATATACCTTCTTTTTAGTCTGCTCTTCTGTAGCTTCTGATATTTATTATAAATTTTGCGTGACTTTCTTCTGCAATACATGATCTATTTGGTTTGTGGTTCTATTATCCGGCGATGTCCACATCTCTTTATGAATTTCTTTATGTTTGAGTGGGTACTTCTGATTACCATCCTCTTTTCTGCGACGAACTCTATCAGTACTTTTCCATTTATTACTTTTCTTGTGCTTACTATGTTTTAGTTTTAGTTTAAGTAATAGTTATTAACATTGTTAGTATCAAAACGAATCCTCAGCTAATTCTTTTAAAACAATACAAACTTTATGACTACTTGGATACAGTTGCCGGCCGGCTAGTCACAAAAACGGCGTGCAACCCTTTAATTGCTGACACAAATGATTAAAGCCAGAAGGGCGCCAACGAATCTTTACCAATTAACGACAGGTGTATCCAGGCATTCAACGTGAATCCGTAAACTCATGTAGCAAATAATTTCCTGAAAGAAAAGCTCAATCACGCACAGGTAGCAGTAACAAAACCAAACCCACAAGGCTGGGATCACAGTATAATCACAAATTGCATACTACATGGTACAAAATACAGGTGATTAAAATTTAGGCCGCAGAGTTAAGATGCACCTCATAAAAAACTTACAAATTCACAATATAGTACACATTACAATAAGGCCATTGTTTGCAGCGGTGTCTACTCCGTGGATTGGGGCGAAACGTTTTGTGTTTCCAGGTACAAAGCTCGCGGAGCGAACTGTATATTCTCAAGTTCACGTCAGAATTGCAAGCGTCAAAATGCCTGAACGGAGCTCAAAGCGACAGAGCACTGGTTGGCAGTAAATGTTTATACAAAGGAGAAAGTTTAACCTGTAGTAGGTACGTTCCGGAATCGGGTCCCTTCTGCGCTCTATGAAATTCACGCATCAGGTGTGGAGCAGGCCGTGACTTGTAGGTATGAACAGTTCAAGGTCATGCCCTGGGTGACGTCCGTAACCAAATGCAGTGAGAGCTAACACCTATGCAAACGCTGTCCTACGCCTCCTCACTGACTGCTGTAAAGAGGAAATAGTACGATAGAACACGGGTGAATTTAAATACAGCCCGAAGAAGGCTTCCTTCACTTACCCCAAGGTGCTCTGGGCGACGTGCGTAACTTCAGCCGGCATTGAAACGTTCCTAATTCATGGTTCAGGAATGCAACTCCGCCGAAGAGGCGCGGGCAAACAGTATTCAAAGATCAAACTGCACGCCTATACATTCACTTTGTAGATGCTCAAGCTAGTTTCATGCCGGTAACAAATATAACCCGGACAAGACGCCGAGGAAACAATTGTGACTCATACTTTTCAGGCAGCACAAGCGCGCGAAATATGAACTAAGTACCATAGACATTGAAATCGAATAGATGCGTAAATGAGGCGTAACAATATGAAATAAGTACTACAGACATCGAAATTAAATAGATGCTCAATTAAATCGTAACAACATATCTAGAAATGTCATGAGTATTATAACTGCCGCAGATGTTTTTTTAAGACATTTAATGCTGTTATGATTCATAACATCCGTGGTTTGTTTAATAGTTTATCGGTTGCAGTATGGCAATGGTTGCCATATACGGTAAAGAAATATTACCGTACAGATACAGTTATGATTTAGTTACCAACCTACTTTTTTTATATGTAAACAAAGACTTAATATTCTGAAACCGGTAATCTTAATTAACAAACACACACACATATATAGATACATATACCAAGATAACAAATATACATATTATCAGCCTGATATTTCGACAGGCTATGTTAACAAATAGGTGGCAAGTGAAACGAATTGGACACGAGCCAGACGATAGGCAGAGACTCTGTGCTGAAGGTTGTAAACCGAATGCTGGTGATCATATCTAAATTTTTTATTATTTTCTTCGTTTTTCTTGAAGTGGGTTATAATTAGTATTGACTTTTCACTTGGAATTCTGCCTTAGAGGCAGAAGAGGTTCGACTGTACGTCTACTTTATTTACTGACGGCCGGTCTTATAAAGGTCACTAATGTGACCTTAACTTTAAATCGCATATTATTCATTAGTAAAAAAATTGTATACGCTTTTGTTTATTTTAACAGCAAATTAAAGTTAACGTCAGATTAGTGGCATTTATTAAGACCGCCGTTAGTGTGTGCAAGTTGAAACAGTTGGCAATTCCATCTGCGAACCTCAAAGCAATCTGCAAACGGTGAGGTCTGCCTGTATTTGTATTCACTGCAAATGAGATACCAATGCTACGTTAATGTTTTGTTTTAAAATATGGACCACCAGAAAGGAATTATTGGTGACTGTGGTCGTTGGCAATCTGTAACTGTAATTGCTTGTAAAATAAAGTCGTATTTCACATTGCAAATTGTGTTCGAATCTATGGACAGGCGGAATTTTTCTGCAGTCCATTGGATCGGTATCGTGCCCAGTCACCATTCGTCAATGGGATAGAATTAACGGCGCTCTTCCCGGAAGATTGGTCTATGGGAAAGAGTAACCTGACCACACATAACACATGCTACATACAATATATGCATGATGATATCATATATATCATAGAGTTGGCGGCCGAACATCTCGGGTCGCAGACCCGAGACTCGGCGAAACAAAACATACCCTAAATAAATAAATACTGCTTCTGTTATTCTATTTGTAACAGTTTATTTGTATTTGTATTCACTGCAACAGGTTATTATCCAAATGAGATACCAATGCTAAGTCATGTTTTGTTTTAAAATTAGACCACCAGGAAGGAAGTATTGGTGACTGTGGTCTTTGGAAATCTGTTACTGTAATTGCTTGTAAAATAAAGTTGTATTTCACATTGCAAATTGTGTTCGAATCTATGGGCAGGCGGAATTTTTCTGCAGTCCATTGGATCGGTATCGGGCCCAGTCACCATTCGTCATTGGGATAGAATTAATGGCGCTCTTCCCGGAAGACTGGTCTATGGGAAAGAGTAACCTGACCACACACAACACATGCTACATACAATATACGCATGATATGATATCATATATCATCGAGTTGGCGGCCGAACATCTCGGATCGCAGACCCGGGACACCCGGCCAAACAAGCCATACTGCTTCGGTTATTCTATTTGAAACATTTTAGTCATATTTGTATTCATTGCAACAGGTTATTATCCAAATGAGATACCAATGCTACGTCATGTTTTATTTAATGTTATTAAATATGGACCACCAGGAAGGAAGTATTGGTGACTGTGGTCGTTGGCAATCTGTAACTGTAACTGTTGAATTTGTCTGTAAAATAAAGTCATATTTCATATTGCAAATTATGTTTCAATAATAAAATATGCCACAGGCTGAGATGGGGCTGGGCAAATCCTCAGGACGACGGAAACAGAACTTCCCCACAAAGGCAACGTTGGAAGAACCGAGTGGTAGGGACGTCAGTCCCTGTCGAGATGCAGAAGTTGAAATGGACTACTTGCCCGACTTCACAGGAAACAATCCGTGGTGCAATCTGCAGATTGTGAAGACAAAGGTGAGCGCTCGCTGACATTTAAAATGCAAATTTAGCAAGAGTAGCTATCGTAGGGAGGAGCTGGGATGGCCAGGCGGGTTGACCTGTCCTGCACCAACTGCGGCACTCAAACAACGACCATTTGGCGGCGCAATGTGAAGGGGGAGATGGTCTGCAATGCCTGTGGCTTGTACTTCAAACTGCACGGCGTTGACCGGCCTCACACGATGAGGAGGGATACCATTCACACGAGGCGTCGAAGGCCCAAGGCTGCTGATTCTGGAATGGAAAAGGAGAAGCATCGAGGTAAGTGCAACCACATCTGGTTTTCACTATTGGTACTACTTGCAAGTTCTTAACTGTCATGCTAAATAGTTGGGGCTGGAAGCAGCCGTAATTACATCCATAAAAATTAACTTTTCGGCACGCTCGTACAGTGCAAATTTCTGATGGATGTTAAATAAAGGGATGATAATGCACTATTAGTTAATTAATTGCTGCTTTTGTTGCGCAGCAAATATGCCAGGGAAGAAGGCCAACAATGCCGGCGAGATGGATTTCGAGAATTCGTTTGATTCACCTCGCAAGAGTGGGCACATGGGCTCGCGCAAGCCGAACAACATCACTGAGGTGGACACGGAAGATATGCTGAACGTCCTGCGCAGGCAGATTCCAATAGCCCCTAAGATCTTGAACAGCAACAGCGAGGCCGACACTGAAGATATGTTGAGTGCGCTGCGCCGGCAGATACAGCCCCATCTTGTCATGGCGTTGCAGGGGCATGCTAATCCTAACTATGCAACTTTACAGGTAAAGGAACTTTTGCAATTTTTTGTGTGGTTTGATAAAAAATTGTGGACGTAACCTCACTTTTTAATTTTAAAAAATTATGAAGTAGTAAACCTTGGTCTTTTATGTATACTGGTTTTAATTGTTAATTATATTTAACCAAATTATTAATAAAATTGCATAGAATCTTGACATAATGCCCGAATCAAATTTAAGAGCATAATTGCCGTTTAAAACAAGGCATGATGTAACTCTTGCAACGGCCAATTTTCTCCAGTACTCACTTAACATCTTTCATGCAGTTTGCATCTAAAACATTTAAAGGAACATTCACAATAGGGGATGCCACTGCTCGGTGGTTTCTATCAAAATAGTAACATATTTAATCAATGATATAACCCCACTTTTGGTTTCTAATCTCACTTTTTTTGTAAAGGCCACGAAGTATCCACCAATATTGCCGAAGGGAGAGTCGCCTGGAGGTTCTGCGCCAGAAATCGATTCTGACGACGAAAGTATTGCAGATTTGCCCCTCAATCTTGTCGCAACCCAGATGGCGGAAACTGAAACTCATTAGTATTATTCTCTGTAATTTTGAAGGGTCGGTTGGTTTGTTAGATGATGTCGACACCAGTATAAATTAACTTATTGAAATACGTATTAAATGCTCTCTACGTATTAAAAGTACTTATAAAAATGCAACTAACAATACTCATTATGACGTAACTCAATTACTTAAAAGTTGGTTAAAGAGTAACCAATAGTGATATTTTGAGCTATAAATTTTTACTGTTTTTTTTTACCAGTTTGCAAGCGTGCAAAGGAACATTTTGAACCTTTTGCTTACATGCCAGTACCTTAAGCTCTATTGTATTTATCTGTAGTATTATTTTTACACGTCATTGGCAATACTCAGTATTTTTAAGTAGTTACTCGCTGTTTTCTAACTGTTTGACGATTGATTGTTGATTTTATATCGGTTGGCCAATGTTGTTTGCCGACGTTATCTGAGAATGTTACATCACTTACCGATATTTCTGTTACATTTGCGACTCGTATTATGTTGTGTTTATGAGAAACGAATCTTCTTTTGAAACGAATTGTTACGATAATATAACCTAATTTATTAAGACGAGCCCAGTAATTTATAAACGTTTCTGTACTTTTATATCCGAACCTAAAGCTCCGTTGGTATTTAATGATTTGTACTTTATTTAATAATGTTAACATTAGTATTTAGAGTACAGTTTGTAGTGTTAGTGTGACTTTTGTATTATTTTTTATTTAAGCTTTTAAGAGCAGCAGTTTGAAGGTTTTAAGCAGTCACTCTAGCCCTTTTTGGCTTATAATTATTTAAACGGTCAGTTGACAACGAAAGTGATCTCGGTTACGTGCTTATTTATGACCAGTGATTTATGAGCTGTTATTTATTTACACATATGGCGAAGCAGCAGTTTTAAATAATTGTAAACCAAAATATGTAGAGTAGTGTAACGTTGTAGTATTAACAAAAGAGTGATATTTCTAACGTATTTAACCCTAAGTTTATTTTGATATTAACTTATTACGATCCAAAATCAGTATTGTATACCTTTTTATACGTTAAGTCCATTGCCGTAGATGTAGTGTTTTATTTAATTTGGCAGCTTCGACTACCGCTTATTTATTTGCACTCGCGTTTGGATCCCGGTAACGCACGTTACCACACACCAGCGATCGATTCGGACTCGCTGCCCACGTAAGTTTGCCCTTCCTCAACCGAGTGACTGATGTTTCTTACCTATTTACAACTTGCGTACCAATACTCAATTTAAGTGTAAATTGGCATTAATAGATTTAATGTAACATAGGCATTTTATAAACTGTTATGAGATTGAATGGTTGTGAACCCATCGGAACAGGCGGCCACTCGGCTCGCCCGAGTCGCTCCTCTTTCCTGTATGATTGTACGCTCGAGCGCTCTTCGTCAGTTCGGCGGGGGGCACTCAAGCTGAGGTGATCTGTTCTTGTAATAACTTAACAAATTGGCTATTAGTGTTAGAATATTTTTTTACAAATAAATATGGCTGCTAATCTCTTTGATGTTTTCTTGATGCATGAAGACTTGAACGTATTGCCGAGGAAGTATAAGAAGTGTGTCCATTTGTTTTTAGTCGTGTTCGCAGTTTAGAAAAGAATTGACAGCTCATTTGCTTTTATTTTTCTGACCATGGTGTACCATGGAAAATCAGCTGATTTCACCAGGTATAATTTTTAAATAATCCAATTTATTGTCAAATACCATGATTATAGGTCCCGGGTGGCGTAGCTTCCATGGCTGCTTCTCTCGGTGCCCCGTGATACGGCTGTCACGAAAATAGTTGGTCCCGGATGTCATAATAACATCATGACAGTCGTTAGTGGGGTTGAAAGTCCCCATAAAATGTACAGCAACGCCTATAATTGGCCTCAAAGCTGTTGGCTGAGTACAAAAATAAAATTAAAAAAACTATTGTAACGCTAGCTCCTGCACAAATTTTAATTAAACATTAAAAATGTATTAAAGTTGTCCATCGCCTAATCGAGCGTTACATCTATCCGGTGCTGGGTTTTACGATAACACGAAGGCACCCGCTATGCGCAAAGTTGCGCTGAATGAACCCCAGCGCCGCCTCCCACTCAACGATGCCGGAAGCGGCTCTTCCATAAAGCCATCCGAAGAGTATATAAGAAACTCCGCGACCAATTTATTTCACTTGAGCCACCAGTTCTGATCCTGTCCAGTCCTGACTTGAGTCTCTGAACTTTCCTTATCCCAAGCTCCTCTCCTGACGCTAGACTGAGGTGGTGTCTGTCCGTCTCCTAGCGTATCCACCTGAACCTTAACCTGACATTAGATTGAGGCGGTGTCTGCCCGTCTCCTAACGTATCCACCTGAACCCTGACCTGTACGATAGATTGAGGCGGTGTCTACTCGTCTCCCAACGTATTTTCCTGTAAATTCAAAGCTCTACGGCCATACGCAGCCAGAATATTCCAAATCTCTTAATAACTACCTAATATAGGAATTGTAGTGCACATTTCGCCTGAATGCAGATCGAGTCCTATAGCCGCATTCATTAACTTAGCTGGAGGGTCCGCCCTGGGCGTTTAAAGACGTTATCCTGAAGCCCCCCCAAGTCCAAGCCCGCCCTTGGAGTCCGGGTGCCGATGAATTCACCGAGAGCACACATCGAACTGTCGAACCCAATCTGCCCGCTAAAATAGGCGAGTTTCAACCAGGTCAAATCCGGGAACAACGCCTGGTCATTGTGAGACACCAGCACATCCCGCACTATCCCCTATGCACCCCCGGAGTCGCAGGTATCTTCTAAATCTTAATTTCTGCGTATAATTGCAGAGTACTAAATGTAAACAAAGCAGTTATCTGAAGGCCGCGTTGTGGACATTAAGCATACAAGGCCGAAATCTATATTCAGCTCCTCGCCGAAGGCCACCGCTACCCGTACCTACCAGCTGATTGAGTTGTGGACTGATCAGAAATGCAGCCCCAGAGGGAACCGTTAATTCATTATCACAGAGTAGTTCATAATTTGTATTAAAACATTATACTATCGATGGTAATTATATTGTGCTTTCCTGACCATATAAATTTTAGTTGAGTGAAAACCCTATTTTCCGATTGAGCTAACCGAGGGGGAAATTAGTAAATGTTTGAGACTTTCCGAAATTAATGGAAGTCATATCACACCAGATTTAAAACGTTACATGAGCAGAATTAATGACTAGGACTAAAGTTAAAATCAGGAGGGTAAAACTACACTATAACATTTTAAGGAGCAAATATGTCGCCAAGTTTTCCCAAATGTTGTTAGCAAATGGTGAGATCTAGCCCATCAAATAATAAATTATTTCCTTGATGAAAAATGGATTTTCCAAAATTGGTCAATAGTACGGCAATGGGTGCATGATTTCGATAGTAAAGTAATTTAGGCAGGGTCAAAAGTTAGGGTATTAGGTTTTCTTGAGGGATGTGGCTATTTAGTAGATTCTGATAATAACATATGGTACTATAACAAAACCATGGCAGGGTATGTTGTAACGGGTTAAATCGATAATTACGACAACGTGCCCGTTTGTAACGGTACGACACGGTATTTACGAAAAGCCACAATAAAGCTAGATGACTAACGCGTAAAATAACTCATAAAATCGGGTATGTAACTCAAATAGGACTGCTGCCCAGCCCATTACAAGAGAGTTACCGGGTGAACTTCAGTGGAGCGAGGGGTGGTCTAACACGAGATCACACAAGGCAACGGCCTAATAAACGGTAAACAGGTCTAAAATGATAAGAGCCACCACAATTCCTACATGAGAAATGCACAGGTGAACCCACTGAGGAAAAGTGGAAGCATATGAATTCACCTTTCAACTTTAAGCTTGACAGTACCTTTCGAAAATCTACGTGATCAGCTGGTCAAACTCCTCTTACACTGTCAAATATAATACGCACAATGCATGCACAATAACAAAGAAAATCACAGTTAAATTAACATGCAATGTATTATTTTTTTGTGTTATGTTTATTATGCAATCTGTTAGTATACAAACAATAAGCATACATGATGACCGATACAGTAACACGGTAGAGATGTGTTCCAATGATCACAAACTCGATATACCTATTAATTATACCTTAAATTTACGTATCTTAATAAAAATAAAATTTAGATGGAATGATGAAATGTTACCTTGCTCAATTGGGGTTTTACAATAATGACGATGAGTATAATAGTACCATATTACCTGTAGATGATTTCACTGTCCGTGTATTAAGTCTAATGGCATTTTTCGTTTTAACCTTCTAGTTTGCTGGCTGTTGTCTAATAGGCTTATCGCTAATGTGTTTGGATGCACATCAAGTCGTTGTAAGTATCTTACACTACACTCTAAAATCACATCACTGACTGATGGTGCTTCTAAATCTTGATAAATGTCTTTGTTGGTTGGGCGCATCAACTATGGCACGAAGGACTTTCGATTGAAATCTCTCTAGGATGGCGATGTTGGAATTTGAGGCCGCTCCCCAAAGCTGTAGCCCGTAGGTCCATATTGGTTTGAAGAAAGTGTTATACGCTAATAGTTTATTGCGTAAGGACAGTTGCGATTTTCATCCGAGGAGCCAGTAATGCTTTCGAAATTTTGCGCCTAGCTGTTTTTGTTTTTCCCAAATATGGGTTTTCCACGTCAAACTCTTATCTAGGTGCATACCTAGATATTTGACGTCGTTTGCTGTGGGTACTATTTGATTGCATATCGTTACCGGTCTTGCTTGTCCATGACATTTCGTGAAGACAGTGTGTGCTGACTTCATTTCATTAATTTTAATGTGCCATTTTTTTGTCCATAGTTCTATTTGATTTAAGTTATTTTGAAGTAGCCTATGTGCTTCTACCGGATCAGAGCTAGTTGCTAATATTGCAGTGTCATCTGCAAATGTTGAAGTAGTTACACTTGCATCTGTCGGAAGATCTGCAGTATATAAAAGGTAGAGAGTTGGCCCTAAAACGCTACCTTGTGGTACCCCCGCTGCTATCGGGTACAGCGTTGTCAGTTCATTTTCGTATCTCACCCGGAAAAGCCTTTCTTGCAGGTAGGATTGTAGGATGTTATACATAGCTTCTGGTAATTTCTGCTTTAGTTTATACAATAATCCTTGATGCCAGACCTTGTCAAAGGCTTGACTGACATCAAGGAATACACCTGCGCAGTAGCCTCTTGCTTCATTAAGTTTTATATATTGTATCAACAACCCGGCCTTCGGAATCCGAATTGGTGCTCGGTGATAAGATTTTTCTCAGTGACGATTTTCATCAATCTCTTTGCCAGTAGTTTTTCCAATAGTTTTGACATTATTGGCAAGAGACGAATTGATCGATACGAGGTCGGAGCGTTGGGTGGTTTACCTGGCTTCTGAATAAGTATTACCTCCGCTACCTTCCATTGGATGGGGAAGTATTTTAATCTCAGTGCTGCATTAAAGAGTTGAGTCATCATAACTATTCCTTTGTGAGGCAGCTCTTTTATTACTTGGCCCGTAATCAAATCATAACCAGGTGCTTTTCTTGGATTTAGTTCTGTTTTAATTGTGTTCCTCAACTCTTTTATCGTGATATGTGCTACTGGTTCGCTAGGTTGCTGTAGATTGTCTAGGTATTCATTGATTTCTTCGTCCGTCTGTCTTCTTTTGTGAGGGCAGTGGCTCAAAGACTCTTTTAGATGTTCCGCAAAGGTTATTGCTTTACTCCGATCAGTTTTGGCCCATTCACCATTTGGCATTCTTATGGGTGGAATATGTTCTCATGGTTGTTTGAGCCTTTTAGTGACTTTCCATAGCGCATAATCGGAAGAAGCCGTTGGTGTTATATTTTCCAGGTATTCTTTAAAAGACTGATTTTTAAGATCTGTTAATAATTGTTTTAATTGTCTTGCTGTCCTATTATAGTTCGTTTTGTCTTGCGGGTTTCGTGTTTGTTGCCAGATTTTTCTGAGCTGTCTTTTTTCGACAATTTTCTCACGAATATTTAATGGAAAATTTATCTTTTTCTGTTTTAGAGTTTGTGTTGGTGTTGCTTCCCATGCCGCTTCTTGGATTTTTGTGGTAAATTTTTTTACTTCTAATTCAAGCTCTTCACATGTTTTTAATGATACCTTAAGGTTGATGTTGTCTTCTATTATTTCTTTAAAGAGTTCCCAATCCATTTTACGGTTATATAGTTTTAACGGTTGTTCTTTCTGTTGTAATTCCGAATAGATGGTCGCTATTACAGGAGTATGATCCGATGCAATGTCCTCATTCGATTCAATGCCTAGGTACCCATCAGCAATACCAAGGCGGTCTATATTGTTCCAGGCCATGACACTGGGCCTATAAAGTGGCCTTTGGAATGGCCTACCACAATCTGGCAACACGGCTGCGCCAACCTTTAACAAAAAATTACTAGTTTTGGTCACTAAATGAACAATCTGTCAGTGCACTATCCATATCATTGTGATGCATGCCAGTTGAAAAAATCTGTAAAATCACTGCTATTTACATCGCAGTGCGTCACTTTACCGCAATATTCGATTTAAAAACAATTCCTAATGGGTAGGTACCTCATTTTCCATTGCAAGTAAATTGTTACTAATTTTGACTTCCTCTAAAACAGTAATTTCTTCAAAATAACTTGCCTGGAAGCTAGTGATATTGCAGTCAGAACAAGTCTCTTCATCTTATACCCTTTATATCTGCTCTTTTAAAATGCTTTTCACACACAACACTAGCCTTTCCAATCCGTCAGTGTTCTAAATGCAAAATGTCTTTCCATTTTTGTGTCACCGTTCTATTAGATGAAAACTTGAACACGCTAACATATGGAGCAACTGATTAAACCGTAAGTTGACTTGCAGGTTGGTACGTAACACTTCAACACTTCAAAGGCCCTTTTGCAACTTATATGACCTGTCTTGTCAAAATAGTTTTTAATGTCAAATATATTTCAAACAAACAAAACTTAGTGTGTCTTGGAATGGCCTAGCACACAATCTGGCAACAGAGCCAGTGTCATGGCCTGGAACTATATAGACCGCCTTGGCAATACCCTTTGTAAGAAATCCAAGCAATCTGGTGATTTATTTAAATCTGCTGGCCAGTATGTCAGTTTGTAAGTGGATAAGTGGCTCAGGTGGAGTTCTTTCATTACTTCGTAAAGCACTTTTCCTCTTCCTGGAGCTGTGTCGTGATCCCCAGCTAGTATGCTTTGCGTTGTAGTCAGCTCCTGCTATAAACCTGTTCCCCAGTTGATTAAAATAGTTTACAAACGCTTGTTTACTTGCTGGATAGTTGGGTGGGCAGTACGCTGCGGATATTGTAATTGGTCCATACCAATCTTCTACGACTACACTAACTGCTTGATGGTATGATTGTTCTATTTTATTTAGCATATGATGTTTAATGCCTCGTCGAATAATGATTGCCGCTCCGGCTCTGGCTCTCCTTTCGGTATCCGGATGGGCTGCATTGTAGACTACGTAGTGTGGTATTTTAAAACTAGTATTCGAGGTTAGGTGAGATTCCGATATTAACAAAATATCAATTTTGTTGAGCGCTAAAAATGTTTCTATTTCATGTTTGTGATTTGAAATACCATTGGCATTCCACAGCGCTATTTTATACAATTGAGCCATTATTTTTTGAAGTTAGTGGTCATGTCTTCTCTTAGTTGTCTGATTTCTTAAGTCAGTTGATTAATTGCAAGTTGTTGGTTTTCAATTTGTTGTTGAAGTTGTATATTTTGCTGTTGTAGAAAAGTA
This sequence comes from Agriotes lineatus, assembly GCA_940337035.1. Lineage (NCBI taxonomy): Eukaryota > Metazoa > Arthropoda > Insecta > Coleoptera > Elateridae > Agriotes > Agriotes lineatus. The sequence continues at coordinate 26,838 of CALNHX010006063.1, read as the reverse complement.
TTCTGTTGTTGCAAATACGTTATAATGGAGACATTTGCAGACTGTTGATTTTGTTGTGGTCATCTAGCTGCAGCTTGAGCATATGTCCTTGTTTCTGATGTGGTTGGTGCATTTTGTTGAATTCCTATCCATTGTGGTGGTAATGTAGTTTGTGTTTTTTGTACGGGTGTTTTTGCTTAAGGCACTGTTACATCTTGAGATGGAAATCTTCGTTTTATGATGTCTAAATATACTTGACATCCTTTGTAATTTGCAGGATGTGCGCCATCACAAAGTGAACATTTTGCTGGTTTTCCATCCTCTTTTTTCTTTTCGCATGTTCGGTAATCATGCCGGCCTGCACATTTTATACATCGATATTGTTGTGTACATTGGTTTCTTGTGTGTCCATAATTTTGGCACCTTTTGCATTGCACAATTGGTTGATTTTTGTTTGGTTATTCAAATCTAACAATTGCGTTCAGTAGGGTAGTTATTTTGTAAATATCTCCATTATTTGTATTTCTTTAAAGATCTATAAAGAATAAATTTTTTTGTTCTTTTGTTTCCCTATTTCGTACATTCATTATTTGTTTCACCTTATACCCCTTCTCTAATAATGCCTTTATTATTGTGTCCGGGTCAGTGCTCTAATGTAGGTTTCTTAAGACTACTCTATAGAATTTCTCCTCTGGTAGTTTGTATGTGTGTCTTACAATATTTTATTCGTCTAGCACCTTTTTAATTTATTTATAGTTTTCTACGCTATTTGGTTGTACTTTCATTTTTTTATCCGGAAGTAGCTGATATGTAAATTCTGTTGTTTTTTTAATCAGATCTACTAAGGCGGGGACTTCTTTGGTTAGCCCATAAAGAATGAATGGAGGAATTTTTGTACTAGCTGGATCATTATTTGGAGCTGATTTTTTGTTTTGATCTGGTTTGATTCGGCTCGTACCTTAGCTGCTTGTGCTTAATTTTGGGGGCTATTTTTGTCTCTTTTACGTTTGCCTTTTTTGTTTTGATTTTTTGAAACTCATTTGGTTCAAAAAGTTCTTCGTCAGAATCGTGATATTCTTCTGCGTTTGTTTTGTGATCATCTGTATTTTTTGCGTGATGTTTTGCGAGAACAAACCAATTTTATCGATTGGTTGTTATGATAAATTGGGGTATTTAATAACGGCATCGTTACTTGCTGAGTGTGATAGCTCGGTGGCTGGGATGATAATTCGAAGGTTCTTTGCGACTGATTTTGACTTAATGGTAGTGGGTTTGGTTGACTACAATGTATTGACAAAATATTTGAAATATACACAGTGGGCCAAAAAAAGCGGTACAGATTTTATAGCCTCGTATATTCGTAAGTCAATAATATTTTCAAATTACTATTGTATCATCGAAAATCTCAATGTTTATAGATGGAAGTGAAGCATTTTTACTACAAAGTGACAATGCTAATTCATAGTTGTGCGTGGTAAAACCAAGTTATACAAAAAATTCTATTGAAAATACGAGTATTTAAATATTGTACCAGTTTGTTTGGCCCACTGTGTATAGTAGAAATGCACATAAAAAGATGAAATGGTTTAGTATACGGCAGTTCGGTAAATTGCGCAACATCTTAAATTATTGAAATTATTCAGTAAAACAATATGAACATCAAACTAGAATCAAATAGCGGTAATAAAGGCGAAATTCAACTATAATAAGTAGCAGTTGTGACACATGACAAGGGCTACTGCATAAAGCTAATCAACAACCATGTAAACTGACGGTAAATGAATAATAATGATAGGTACACAACTATAATGGTTTGACAAATGCAAAAGGCACACAATAAATTTAAACAACCGAGACGTTACATCAACTGTCCAATGATTCGGCGATACGTTAAGTTGCACTCTAAACGTTAATAATAATACAAACGGTACCTCTAAAGAGCTTGGCTGTGCGGCAGATTGATGTCCCATGCTACTGCACTCGGTCGCTTTCCAAACTCTGCAGAAGATATGTGAGGGAGACTGCACCAACTCCACGTAAAGATTCGGCGAAACCAGGGGGCTAATCTTCTCATACGAAACGTAATGCAAAGTTCGCATGGAATGGCAGAATGACAAGTGATGACTTCGCGAACACATGACAATGCTAATGAGTTCTTACAAAGGAATCCGTCCAAATGATGTGATAAGGAGCCTGCCACTCCACGGCAATCGAAAACTCAAAACGCTTACAAACGACAACGACACCCCAATCGGTCACGTCCGCACGTGCAGTAATGTCCCATAATATGCGTAACGCACGACCAAATGTATTGAAGCGACGGGGGTCCTAGTAACAACTAAATAGTGACACACACACAGACTCAAGAGCACAAAACGTTAGCCGGTAGACACGCAACAATCAGACGTCAAAAATACCTCGCAAACGCCATCCCCGAACCAACCATTGCTTTCAGATGCCGGAACCAATTTCCCAGAAAAATGGACGCAGACAGCGCGATCGAGAAAGTGGTGGGACGCAAGAGCTGAAGCTTGCTCTCTCGTACCCAAAGCAGCTGTCTCTTAAATTCACGTCACGGAACGTATAGAAACATGCAGGAAGGCACCTTGCAGATGGATCGATATTTATATTCTAGCGTGCCAACACATTAGAATGGAGGTACACAAATAGAAGACGTTTTAGAACCGTTGGCGGCAAGTGAATAACACAGCTGTGTGCGCTAGAAGCCACTAAATGCTTGTACAAAACTTGATATGCTCAAATTTATGCGGAATAATTCGAAAAACCCATATACAAGTGGGGTCGTAATTTAGGAAATCATGCTAGCCGTACGTTCATGCAATCTATAAATGTCCTAACAATGTATTTAAAAATTGGGTAATTAATAAACTAATTCCTGCATTAAGCAAGTTGAATGGTAAATGTGTGGTAATTATGGACAATGCACCTTATCATTCTATTCAGTCAGAGAAGCTTCTCACATTTAACAGTAAAAAAATATATATGCAGAATTGACTGATCAATAAAAATATAACATTTCGAACTGACACTTTGAAAAACAAACTTGATTAAAACGTTTGAGACTAACGATATGAAAAAACGATACGCCATTGATGACATTTTGAGAGAAAGTGGCCAAAAGGTTCTTAGATTATCTCCTTACCATTGACAGTGTAATACAATTGAAAGCATGGGGGTTTTCTAAAAACTGCTACAGGCATATAAAGTCATATGCTTTATCTAAAGATGACGTAGTGAATTTATGATTTGATGCACTTTCAAAATGTGACTCAGACATGTGGCTAAATTACTGTGACATACTGACGACTGGAAAAAGTATATGGAGAAAACTTCGATAGACAACACATTCCTCCTTTCGTTATTTCTTTGAATGAAGCTGACAGTGAGGAATCTTCTGAAGAAATTATGGAAAAAGACTACTAAAAACGAAGCAAGACAGAGACCTGAGATCCTTTGAGATTTAAAAAAAAACCTGACCAAGAAAATGAACACAAAAGAAGTTTTTTGAAACCAAACATTTGTATCAGATTTTTATTTTGAAAAATTTACAGTCTACAGAATTTCAAAGAAATTGTACAAATATAAGTCAAGTTGCTTATAGTATAGTATGTACACTTGCTTTCAAAACTTTCGCATACACATTCAAAATCAAATAACAACGATTTTGCAAAATTTTAGCTGTGTGAACGGGTAATTTTGAGATGAGGTTAAAAATGACATTGACAGCATGTGCTCTATCAGAGTTGATTAATTACAACCTTGATTTAATACAGCGAAAAATAAGTGTACGCGAAAGTTTTGAAAGCAAGTGTACAGTGCCTTCAGAAATGATCGAACGTTTTTGAATGGTCATGGCTATACAACGTATGAATTATATGTTGGTGGCACTGTAAGTCTGTAAGGACATTTTTAGTTTTGTATGAACGTACGGCTAATTAGCGTTATTTCCTAAATTACGACTCCACTTGTACATGAGTACTTAGAATTATCCGCTTGTTTTCAGATAATTCGCTTGCAGCCAACGGTTTGAAGCACACTCGTTCTGGTGTATCGTCGTTTCAGTCTGTTGGCACGCCAGAAAAACCTCTAGTTGAAATATCGATCTGTCTGCGAGGCGCATTCCTGCATGTTTCTTAATATTATTAAGTTTCTAAGATAATAAAATGAACAACTCAAGATGCAGACTTAAACTTTTTGTTTATAATTGCAAGTGTTTATATGACATGTGACACTCACAGGTAACACGACTCACGAAAATTAATCCTGGTGACAGGTGACAAACCAAACGATTTTTTAAAAAATCTAGGACATTTCGATAAGCAGTGGGAAAAATATAATAAAATAGCTTGGAATGTATTGCCTATTAACATTTTCGACAAGCAACAAGCCGCGGCTTTGCCTTGGCTTGTATTTGCCTACCTCAAATGTTAATAAAAATCATGTTTATTATCCATTTACTTGACATCCGCACTGTCAGTGCCAAACTTTTAAAAATGTCTTGACTATAGGCTACTTCTAAAATAATGTGTTTTTATTAGACTTTACATTAATTTAGTTATTAAAATGTCAACAAAGAAAGTTGGATTATCCCGATTATCCTATGCGTATGACACTCGTATTACTTTTTCTCTCCAGCAGTTAAGAGAATTCTCTTTCGCTTTTTCATGTTGCTACTATCCGCTTCCATTATTAAAATAGTTTATGATGAATTAATAAATTGGCAATGAATTATTTCAATTTCAATTTGAAATATTTGACACCTCTTGACAGTTCTAGATTTGCTATAGGCGCCAATACGTAAATCTCAAAATCACTTAGTGAAAAATAGCAGTGGTGCCAACATACTGTCAGTTTGACAGTGCGGATGTCAAGTAAGTGGGTAATATGCAACCATATATGTATTACTTACTATATTGCTAGCAGGGCCTGGGAATGGCCGAAACACATTACGGCGCCAACATAGTCTCACACTGAGCATAACGCTTCTCGTGCGCATGCGTGAGAGTTCGAACTTCGCCTTTAGAAGCGAATTTTAAACTTGACCACTTCCCCACCGCGCGGACGACGCCGACACGCTTGCGCACAGCTCACCAAATACATTCAAGAGTTGGTGGTCTGTTTCACTTCGTTCGTGACCCCCCAACTCATAACCGCTAGCAATAGCCTATAGTAAGTAATATATTAGTATGATACACGAAGTGGTATGATCAATCATCACAAAGAAATATTTAAAACTAATAAATTTGGAAGATTACTATAATTAAATATTGATGGTGTTAATTTTTAAATATTAATAATGAAATTAATTGAGACAATGAGAGAGGTAATTTGATAGTAAGATATTAATTGAATATACACATTTGATGGTTGCAGTGAATGTTAATAAAGAACAAGCCAAGGTTACAATTGACAAATGTATTTGTTATAATAATCAGAATGAATATCCTATAATAATATAATATTTAAAATTGAAAAGAGTGTCATAAGAATGGTATCTAATAGGAATAAAATTTTTGTTTAGTCTAGTTACATAAATAAACTCATTGAAAAATATACAATTGGTCGTGAAGTATTTAATTTTGCTTAATAAAAACTAGAAATTATGCCTTATTTGTATAGTTGTTTGGTTGAATACAAATATTAAGGCTGTTAACAAATTTACGAGATATAGAAATGAAAGTGAAATATTAATTTTATTGGGGCTGGACAATCTGTGAAGAGATTGACGAATACAGTGAATTACATAGACAGAAACAGAGAACTACTGAATTGGAGAAGATTGGATTTATTGGTGAACGTGACACATAATTAAATATTTATTTTTGACATTGGTGGTTGTATGGAAGTAAAGTTATTCATCTAGAAGGAGGTTAATAGGAGTGCTACTAGAATTGGAAGGCTTCTGAGGGGATTGCTGAGTGCAGAGGACTATCTAAAGAATAAACAAGATAAGATCAGATTCATTTATAAAGATGAAACTTACCAGGAGTCTATTGGAGTTGAAGTTGACGTTTGATGAGGGGATTGAAGCTGGATTCAGTGGATTCTTGGAATTGGTTGACAGGAACAGGCTGTAGGTATCACACAAGGTGAACATTGGGATCTCTTGAGGGAAGGAGCAGTAGTGTTTGGATATTTGCAGAGTGAGCTTAAGAAGTGATAAGGTTTGTGTTAGTAATTAATATCAAAACATTTTAAATAACGAGCAATAAGGGAAAAAGTAAAATACAAAACAGTAATTATTTTAATAGATTAATTAATAATTATGTCAATGTAAAAAATAGATTTGTCAATACCTGGTTTGGGAAGGTCTAGAAGTTGGGTTGACGTTTGATGTCATTGAATAATTAAGAATCAATTTAAAAATTTAAACTTCAACTAATAGAGATCTAGATTTGGCGAGCCACCCCTGAAATAAGAGTACTTGATTTGAAGGCAATTATAGTTTAACTAACGGGGCATTGTATTAATTAAGGGCAAGCTTAAAGTAAAGTATTGAATACATAAATTATATGACTATTTCAAATGTATGAGATAACTCCAATATATAACATAAGGTCACCCAACGTGGTGCAATTGTAATACATAATTAATGACTATGCAGCCGACGAGGAGCTAGCATATCCAAAAAAATATATACAGCGTGTTTCACTTTTCATGGGGACGGTCATGTATCACAGAAAGTACCCAACCAATTTTGTTCAAATTTGCAAGGAATGCATGTACCTTTAGTGCCACCCAGGACACAAGGACAAATAAGGTACTGCGATGCTCATTTGTTTTCTTAAAAACCGACTACTAAAGCTACTTGATCAAAAGGGATTAAAGTGTATAACATTTCCTATTCTAATTCCAAGTAAAAAAACTTTATGTGTTTGCTATAGCCACACTTTAGAAAAACGAAAACAGTTAAAGTAATGTTTAAAACTCAGCTATTATTCGAAAAATGACGAAATAAATGAAGAGTATTTTTCAAGTTTGCGTTTTAATATCTTTCTAACGCATAGGAATTTTTGCATGAAAATTTGGCCACAAGGGTTTTCAAAGGCGCGGATTAAGATTATATTAAAAAATTTGGCCGGAAAAAATCGCTAATATTACTTTGGGAAAAAATAGCCCCTATTTTCGTCCTAAGACGGACGCCTATGGACCCATTCTTATGTGTCTTTGTGTCCTGGGTGGTACTAAGGGTATATACATTCCTTGCCAATTTGAACAAAATTGGTTGGGTACTTTCTGTGATATATGACCGTCCCAATGAAAAGTGAAACACACTGTATACAGGGTGTCTCAAAAAGAATGGGACACCGATTAGCCATAGATTCCTTACGTCATAATAAATCTATTAAACTTAATATACCTTAGTACAAAGTCCCTTCAGTAAGAAGTTATAGGGCCTTGAAGTTCAATTTTTAATTTTTTATTTCTTTGTTAATTTCCACAAATGTAGAGATATCAATTTGAATTTTGGTATACATACTTACTATTGTATACTACACTAATAGGAGAAAATTCATAAATTACACTTGACTGTTAAGGGCACTTTACCTAACTTTCAAAACTTTTTTTAGCTCTACCTTCGTTATATGTAACATTTTTGTAAATTTTAGATTATTCTCCGAAAGAGATTTAGAAAGCACAAAAATAATGTACTCTTAGTTCTTAAGCCTAAAAGCAACCGTTTACCGTAAAATGCCCATCAAAGGTTTTTGGTTGTCATTAAGATGTGGAATTATCAAGTAGCCATGATCACAAAAACAATGGGTAATGATTGTAATCTAGTAAACAACAACAAGAAATCAATTAATGACGTTGGAGACATCAGGTTTTTCTCTTTTGTGCTTACGAAAATGCTGCGACATAACGAACCTTTCAGCATTGGAGAATTCGTTATGTAGCGGCATTTTCTTAAACATAAGAGAACAAATTCTTATGTCACTAATATCATTAATTGATTTATCATTGTTTTTTACTAGATGACCATTGTTTGTGTGATCATGCCTACTTAATAATTACATGTGCTAGTAGTAGGAAGTAAGAGTATATTATTTTTGTGTATTTTAATTTTCTTTTAGATAATAACCTAAAATTTCAAAAAATGTTACAGATAACAAAGTTAGAGCTAAAAAAAGTTTTGAAAGTTTGGTAAACTGCCCTTTACAGTCAAGTCTAGTTTATGAAATTTTTGCTATTAGTGTAGTATATAATAGTAAGTATGTATACCAAAATTCAAATCGATATCTGTACATTTGTGGAAATTAACAAAAAAAAAATTGAACTTCAAGGCCCTATAACTTCTTACTGAAGAGACTTTGTACTAAGGTATATTAGGTTTAATCCATTTATTATGACGTAAGGAATCTATGGCTAATCGGTGTCCCATTCTTTTTGAGACACCCTGTATATATGCAACTGAGCTCAGAGCAGCCAACTTCATATGTTAATTATACATATGTTTTTTGCCGTATGCAAAAGTTTAGTTCTCTATTATTATGGTGGTACGGATTTTGACGGCATAGTTACATGCAACAAAAGTTTCTTTAGATCTACAGGGTGTCCCACGACTTAAGGTCCATACTTTGTCCATGTGTAGGTAAGGTCATAACAACTCGACACTAAAGAGTGAACATTTTGCCTATCTTGACTATTATAGAAGTTACGGTAATCAAACAAGGTATGAACCAGAATGATTATGTTTAGTGTACCTGTATAATACTTTAGTAAAAGTAGAGCAAACAGCGAAAAATTTTGGATTATTTTTTCATGGCTACCAAGACTTAATGATATATTGAAAAGCAAGGTTGGTAAAACTGACACACGAGTTGTCAGTTTCATCAAATTCGAGGTTAGCGGGTTAGGTTTTGCGTCAGTTTTGACACAGATTGACGCAAAACCTAACCTGTTAACCTTGAATTTGATGAAACTGACAACTCGTGTGTCAGTTTTACCAACCTTGTTTTTCAATATATCATTAAGTCTTGGTAGCCATGAAAAAATGATCCAAAATTGTTCGCTGTTTGCTCTACTCTTACTAAAGTATTATACAGGTACACTAATTATGTTCCTACCCAGTTCCCTATTCATGTAAGAGAAGTTTAAATGAACATTTGGAAGGTCGAGTAATTGGTAGAGGAAAGTATCAACCCTGGCCAGCAAGATGTCTTGATTTAACTTATCTAGATTCATTTGTTTGTGGCAATATGAAAAATATAGTATCAAACATTTTCGGAAAATGTACCTACAAGATTTTAGGAGGCGCATTGTTGAGGCCGCAGTATTATTTAGAAATAACAACAATATGTTACGCAGGGCAACTGCAGCTTTTTTAGGAAGAACAAGATTGTGTTTAGAACATAATGGTGGCCATTTCGAGCAATTTTTATAATAAATTTAAAATTAGTGTAAAGTTTCATTAAAACTTTTGCACCCTATATTTTTGAAACTGTTTGGTTTAGAACATATAACTTCATTATAATACAGGATGTCTCAGAAAGAAATTCACTTTTAAAAACGCCATAACTGTTTTATTATTAACTTATTTACTTACATAGATAATTATAACAATTGAAAAAAGAATCTTTGCAAATTTAGTACAAAAAATTATATCGTCTAGATGTTGCCCCTGACGGCATATGCACTCTTCCAAATGCACCCTTTCGTTTGCCATTGTACACAGAAAAGTTCCACCGGCATGGTTTCTTCCCGAATATGGTCTTTAAAATGTTGTAAATTTCCACGTGGATTATTATACAGTATACACCCTGCTCTCAGGCCATGTTCCTCCATGGAATAAAGTGCCCGAACTTTACTTTATACACCCTGCTCTTGAGATAACCCCATAAAAGAAATCCAGCCGAGTCAAGTCAGTACTTCTTGGGGGATAGTCAATGTTTCTTCTTTAAGAAGTTAATCTTTCTGGAAATAGCTTTCTTACGGTTTCTAAAGTAATAGCTACCGTATGACTAGTGGCTCCATCCACGCTTCGTCATTGAATCTTACGAGTCCATGAAGTTGAGGGGCAAGAAACTAATGGAAAATGCAAGGGTACGTTTGGAAGAGTGCATACGCCATCAGGGGCAACATCTAGCTGATATAATTTTTCGTACTAAATTTGCAAAGATTTTTTTTTCAATTGTTATAATTATCTATGTAAATAAGTTAATAATAAAGAAGTTATAGCGTTTTTAAAAGTGAATTTCTTTCTGAGACACCCTGTATTTTATTCAGTTTGACCTGATTATCACGTATGGGAAGTATTGACCTTACGTCGTGGGACATCCTGTATATGCAGTTTGGCAAATATTGAACCACCCTGTATATATTGAAGTTCTGCTATAAAAGGTACTTATAGTAATATCGATAATTTTATTCTATTTTTTTATATTTCGTATTATATGAACTCAAGAAGCGCAATTTCAACTGAAAGGTTGAATTTTTAATACATTTTCGCAGTTCTTGGCGAACATTTGAAAATGGATTTTAGCATTTTTAGCGCTAGATGGCAGCAGCAGCACTGTTTGCAACATAACCTATTTACTGCTGAAATGAAATTAACTTTTTGAAATTTTGTGAGATACTTCAAAGTTTGTAGTGGATACAAGTACAACACAGAGTTATGAACTTATTAAATTAACTTGTAAGTAACTATTTTTAGATATTATGTTAACTATTCTTAACCTTATAACTAATTTTACCTGAATATTTTTGAGCGATTACTAATATACATGAAAGATAAATGTACTTTAACAACAACTTCATTATAGCTTTCGAGCTAGTTGCTTTTGAAGGATTGGATTGACAACATCCACTTTTTTATGTTTGTGACTAAATGTCAATAATGAGTCCTTTAAACACCATCAAGTTTATCTCCAGAGTCACTTCTAGGGCATTGTGCAATGTCAACAAAGTAAGTAGACCTCCAGAATGCCGATCATTTTTGTAGCGAAATCTTAGGTTTCAGTTCGGGAATATACACCGCGAAGGGCTTTAATGTACGTGCCAGGCAATGACAAGAGAAAAATAGAGAAAGCAAGCAAATTAGACGTCGATTGTATTGCAATGGACTGTGAGGATGGTGTAGCAATGAATATGAAGGTAGAAGAATCCACATGTGGCGCTATGCCGATTTAAATAAATTTTCTTCGCCAGGATGCTGCTAGAAGCACCATACTGGGTGTTCTCAACCAAGGCAAACCCCAAAAGAGCAGAAATTATGATTGGGCAGTGCGTGTCAATTCTGTAGACAGTGGATTATGTGCAGCAGATCTAGAAGCTGTGCTGACTGCAGAAAATTTACCTGATTCAATTTTACTACCAAAAGTGGATCGCCACGAGCACGTGAAATGGGTAATAATATATTTAGTTCCATAAAATATTAACATAGTAAAATTAGCTTGAAAAGAGGCTTCTATAAAAGAATTTATAAGATAACTCTAGAATGAAATGCATTTTTATTTCTAAAACAGTACGAGAACTTGCAATTATGTGGAAGTGAGTGTACTGCTATTGTAAATTTAGCATACTTTTTATATTTTTCTTATGGGAATATCAAAAATAACTTGTATCTCAAAACTCTAATCTAATATCTTAGAATTTTGACTTTGTATCACGTATTTTCAATTTTTATCTTAAAAGTCTAAGTAATTTAGAATTCTAGAGGCATGTTGATCGTATTTTAGAATTTTAGCTTTGTGCTTTTTGTTACTTTTTGTAGAATCTCAAAGTTGTGATCGTTTATTTCAAGATGCTGAACTGTGGACAAAAGTTGTAATATCAAGTGTATTTTTCCCGCCATGGGCCTTCTGTATTCTCATAGAAGCCCATGGACTTCAAAGCGGAGTAACGCAACTGTGGCCTGGACTGTTAGATGATATAATGCATAGTTTTCAGAACAAGCCAAGAGCCTCATTAAATCTGATAAGAAAATCGGCTTCATTGCTTTCATTGAATCAGCCGTAGGAATGCTGAATCTACCAGAAATTTGCAATACCGCCATGAAGCTTTCTAAAACCAGTAAATTTGTGCCTTGCGCCCTAGTGTTTGGGAGTGATGACTTCTGCGCCAACATAGGTATTGTATTAGTGTTGTAGCTCTAACCAGCGCTTTAGGAGAACCGTTTTAAGGTGTTACCAGAACTGACAATTGCATGGAAGTGTTGTATGCCAGACAGAAGGTAGTCTTAGTGGCCAAGGCATTCAATTTGCAAGCTATCGATATGGTTTACATTCAGTACAAAGGTAGTTCTGTTGTGTTTGTTAAATCAAAATCAGACTTTTGTGTTTCAAAGATTTGGAAGGATTGAAGCAACAGAGCGAAGAGGGGGCAAGGATGGGCTACACAGGAAAGCAAGTCATTCATCCTGATCAAGTTCCCATCGTTCAAGAGGCATTTATGCCCAGCAAGAAGCAAGTAGAATGGGCTACGGGCTTGCTGACTGCTTTTGAAAAACACCAAAATGGTGGAAAGGTAGTTTTAATTTTCTTCTTTATGAATTTAGTTGGTTTTGTATGTTGGCTGTGATTATCTTTCCAGGGTGCATTTACATATGAAGGAAGTATGATAGACATGCCAACAATGAAGCAAGCGCAAAATGTGATTACTCTCGTTAATTTAACAAAAGATGAATCTGTACAGGCCTAGTAATAAATGTTCCTTCTTATAGAACTGTTGGCTCTATGATTATGTGTAGCAGTTTTAAATAAAAATATTCGTACTTGAACTTTTTAATAAGAAAAGGAGACGGTTAGGTATTATAATTATGAAAGGTGTAAATCTGTACGAAGAAAATACAGGTAGAAGAGTTCACCGAGAGGATATTGGAAGTAAAAGTCACAATAATACGCAAGTGATAAAATTTAAATGCAAAAGCACTTTTAGCAATACTAACTATCAAATATATGATAACATTGATAACGTAGTCGAAATTATGTTGAAACAGCAACTATCGTCATAGAAAACATGCTATAGCATAAAGAGAATGTGAAGCGACAGCATCTAAGAATAACATAAAAAGGATTATAACATAAATACACTATGTGGAACGGAGCAGAGGAAACCATTATGCAACAGCAAAGCTCACAATTCAAAAGAAAATAAAAAGTACCTAGACCTCGTGCAACTCCAGTTTTCATAAATCGTTTGTCATTTTTGAGAAAAAATGCTTTTGTTGCCATTCCATGCTAGCGCATTTAGTCTCTGGGATGTACTAATCCATCCAGGTCTTATCAGTTGTTATTGTTGTTCGTAAAAACTCATCAACATCATGGGCAGAATGAAGCTGAAGCTCTGCAAACCTCGAGTCGCTTTAGCTGTGGCTCTGTCGAAAGCTGCTTTGGTATCCACCTTGACAAACTTTATTAAATTTTAGTTTGCATGATATTCTTGACGCTACCAACACTAATGCACAATTTATATCTATTTCCTTGATAGACATTCTTCTGTTGCTTTAATTAAGCTCATCAACTTTGCTAATGTTTGCTTGGTTTACAGCAGTAGATCGTAGAGCTCATGGTCATTATTGAAAGATTTGTACCATTCGAAAACTGATCTTGATAATTTTCTTTAAACTGTTTTTGAAGTCGGATGAATTTCACTGGCCTTTGCATCTTCATTGCACAAAAGCTTTAGTTATTTTCAAACCAAAACAAAAAATAAATGGATATTAGGAACACATATAAAATACGTAATATAACATATACACATAGAACACGTAAAGATACTGTAATTGCTGCCAAAGTATAAAAAAAATCAAATTCGTGGTCGTTCGCTTAAGATGTATTGCAGCAACTGCTATCAGATGCAGTCGGTGGTAAACCCAGGCGGTGGAAGTTTATGTTGGCGGTTATTTCAATTGGATGTAAATCCCCATCGGTGATATTTTAGTTTGGTGGCATTTCATATATTTGTCATAAAATGTTTAAGGTCGGTAGTAAATCAAGTCTGTGGTAATGCAAGGCGGTGGTAATGAGCATTGCCAAATTTTTATTCTTTGATTCTTCATGAATGATACAAAAATCGCTATAAAACTGTTGCTGTAAGTAACTTAAAACTGATGTTTGGTTTTCTAAGTCTATATCAACACATGCAGGAAAGATTTCGTAGGCTTTCACGGCCATTGTCATGAAGTAACAAACGACTTCCGGGATTGGACCGTGCCAATATTGAGGTCAAAGAACTGTTGAGTTGGTTTTGCCCACCTTCGTCAGGGGCTTCATCAGGAGGAAAAGTAAAAGAGCACGGTAACTTAACGTACAAACCACATCAGAGGCGATACCTTTATTATTTGGCCACATTGAAATGCGGCTTTTTACTTAGCCCTATACTCTACTGTACTATTAATTTATATTGCCTTGTGTTCGCTAGCTCAAACAGTCACTATAAGACTATTAACATCGTCAGTGCGGCTAAGGGAAAGCTAATATTGTTTTGGAGTTGCTCTTTGTCACCTTGATTGCTGAAATGATGCATGCAAATACTGCCAGCAATAAAAACCCATTAGTTTACATGAACAGATATATAATCTGCAAGAAAAACACAAATACAAGAGAATACATGTACATAAAACAACAAGAATGAACGACGTCCAAAAATACAGTGAAGCTGTTAAAAATGCTTAATTATCTACGCGCGTCAGCTGTTTCTACTCGCATTATTGCATATAAATACATGGAAAATACACAATAAAAGGGATATAGGTTACATGCATAAAAACACCTTAACTAGTGCGCTAATGTTCAACTGTGTACGCAAAGTCAAACACTGAAAGTGTAATTGTGTAATTGAATTCCGCGCACAAATGAACTGGGCGAAGTTGTCTATTCTTGAAATGCGCTTGTGGCTATTCTGGAATTCAGCTGACGCATACGTTGTACGCGGGTGAAGAATGCGTGACTCAGGGAGGCGCCTGGCAGGGCGTTCAATGCAAACAAACACGCTGCCTCAGCGGATGACGAAATGACTTCGTACCTACTGGCTTGCAAGTAAACCCTCGTTGCCTTAGATACGCAATAATTTATTGAAGCAATTGACAAAGTTGTTGCAATCGTTTCTTATTTCGTATCACGATTTCAAATAGGAACTAACCTTGCGTTTGGTTGCTTTCAAGGATGATGCTTCTGCGATGTTGACACGACGGCCTCCTGGCGACAGCAGCCTTTGGTGGTGCGGCCCAAGTATTTGATGCTTTCATAGTCGGTGTTTCACTTAGGAAACTCTTTGTGTCGGCGGCGATGATTGCAGGCTAACACTTCACAATTCCGGCACTTCTGGTGCCGTTAAATAGCACGCTTCGTAACTTGGTTAATTGGTACGCACATGCACGAGTCGCCTGTCTGATTGCGACTAAATCCCCGCTCTCAACACCCCATGCAGTAGTGATGGGAAGTTTCGATACTTTTGCGGACTCGTTCATTCCATTCCGATTCCGCAAGTGGATCGAGTCCATCGGATTCGATCCTCGGATCGACATCGGAATTGAATGTGCATTTCAGACACCCGGGGTGCTCGGTCATTCCGGACCCGGAACGAACAACGCTCGTATCTTTGTTTTGGTGAGTGGTCACGGTAATTCAGTATGTGTATATATCTCAATCATCAATTGGGCACATACAAAGCCGCCAAAAGCCATAAATCCCTGAAAACTGATAAAAAAGCATGCAACTTCGGCCGTATCATGTGTCGCCTGTCGACGTCGAGCCTCTAAAACGAACACCATCATCATTTGCTGTTCCCCATCAACACATTGTATGGTATTCTGTATTGAAATGGATTGAATAACGGAATGCCAAAGGAATGAATGTCCGCGAAAATTGACGCCTCCCTACCTTTTCGTTCCTCGGAACGAATCCGGACCGAAACTTGGACTCGATCCAAATCGATCCTGCCCCGGATTCGATCCTTTGTATCGAATCCGACCGGATCGACACATCGCTACCATGCAGTTCCCTTGCGCCCCTCGCATCTCTTAATCATGCTGTTGTTGCACATTCCTCCGCACTCCGCGAACTCGCGTACAGGCACTTATACTACGTAACCACGTATACGGCATAACTACCTATACTGCATAACTACTTAATTAGTACATAATAAGAATCGCGGTTTGGTTTTATAGCTAACAGGATATAATAGAAAGATATGAAATGCATATATACAGGTGGCACGAATGAGTCCGTTACAACATGGTAAAGCCACTTTACCCATCTTAAACCATCTCAATAGTCAACATCCAGGCATTAACTTTACCATGGAGATAGAGAGTAACGGCTCGCTTCCTTTCTTAGATGTACAGGTCTCTCGCCAACCCTCTGGCAAACTTGGTCATTCTGTATATCGCAAACCCACTCACACTGATCGCTATCTACAAGGTGATTCCCACCACCATCCTACACAACAACTTTACGTTATCAATTCGCTTGTACACCGGGCTGTTTCCATACCCCACCCTGATAATGTCCATCCTGAATTAAACCATATGTGGATAGCTCTTAGCAACAACTGTTACTGTGCTAGAGATATACAGTCTGCCATCAATCGCTATATTCATCCACGCCCACCCAAACCTCCAAAACTCGATCTTTCCGCAGCAATAGTATTTCTTCCCTATATCCACCAAGTCACCGATCGCATAGGAAAGTTTCCTCGAAAACAAAACATTAAAATAGCATGCAAACCCCCGAGCAAAATCTCATGGGTCCTTCCTTCACCTAAAGATAAATTAAACATGTAAAGGTATTTATAGAATCCCTTGCTCTTGTAATGCTGTATATATTGGTGAAACAGGTCGTTCAGTAAAAACTCACCGCTGAACACCAGCACCGTCTCAAGTCGGGTCGCGTTTCATCTTTGAAGAAACTTCTATTATCTGCAAATGCCCAGTCTTCTTTAGCAGAAAGATTCACGAAGCCATTGAGATTTACGAACACCCTAATAATCTCAATCGGGACGAAGGTTTTCCCATTCCTTTTATGTGGAAAGTGCTAATCTCCAAGCCCCGACCACTGTCACTGAACCGCGACAGCACATGCCTATAAATTCTCGGCTTTCTCATTCCGATCGTTGGAAGAGTTTCGCCTCTGGCGTGGTTTACATGTTGAGTTATAATGCGCTTCTATCCCTTCCTTTGCAAAAGAGTTTCACCTCTGGCGTGCTTTACACGTTGGGTTTCCGTGCTCTTTTGCTTTTCCTCCTGATGAAGCCCCTTACGAAAGTGGGCGAAACGTTGAGTTCTTCGACCTCAATAATGACACGATTCAATCCAGGAAGTCGTTTGTTACTTACATGCAGGGAATTTCCTAGATAAATGAAAATGTTTTCCTAGATTCCCCATTTTTTCTGAACCAATATTTACGTCGCTACAGTCCAGTTTTGAGAATTTTTGAGTAAAATATTTGAAAAAAAACTATTTTTTATAATTTTTAATATCTTTATTTTCCACTAATCTTTTATTTGCTCTCTGTGATACGGGGTAAGTAGCCTTGTTGGGGCGTATTATTAAGTAGGATTATAAGACGGCATAATGATTGGGAGTTATCATTATACCCGTTCTTTAAGCCCTAGCGCATAATGGACTGCTTGTCAAGTTTTTCAGTTTATTTACGTATTCAAAGTGGAAAATACAGGGACAGGCAGGAATGTCTGATACATTTTGAACACATTAGATTTTATGCATTTTCGCCAAACAAAACAAAAAGGAGCTTAGAGCGTGTAGAGAAAAGATGGAAAATTGATTTTTTGAAGATAGTTTGCCCAAGATGTCGCCTATTTTCATTAAGGCACTCGTGAAAGCATCGCACGAAATCCGGCATAGATTTCCAGCATTTCAACAGGAATTGCAGCGTTGCCTTACATTATTCTTTGTTTTCAATTCTTGTTACATTGGGGGCACGTAGAATTCATTCTACTGTTTAAGTAACCTCATAGAACATAATTTGAGCACGATAAGTCTGCTTAATCAGCAGGTTACGGTATGTCCAAGAAGCGCGAAATAACATAATTCGAAAACATTCATTTTTTAAAATGTTTTATTAATTATCTTCCCCGCTCCATCGATCCATCTTTGACAGACAAAAAAATACCATCCTTAGACAACATATAATTTCATAGCCAAACTGATATAATAAAAATATTACATTGCTTGTATCAAATCAAATTGTGTGTTATTCCTGCCTATCCCTGTAAAACCTTCTATGCACCACGGGCATTACATAATGTTTATGGTCCTTGGGCATAAAACTCTTCATAATACCCTTGGTACACAAATAACTATTATTAACGTGTTTAACTAAAACTATTGTGCATTCTTTGAACCGAACGTTGAGAGATGGTTTACCGATTTTTATCATTTCTGAGGATGTTATCAAAATTTTCTACAATGGCAACGTGGAAACATTTTCTTAGCCCTTAATGGCTTGAAATTTCTCTAGAAAAGGGCAATTTTTCTAGAGTTAGCAACACTGGTGGTAGTCCGCTCTCACCGTCCATTAGGATTTTCGAACTACACATAAGCCATAATTTTTCTATGATGATTGTCGTTTTTTAACCAAAATTTGCCGCCTCTAATAATTTTGCGTTATTTATTCAATAGTAGCACCAATTAATATCTGCAAATTGGGTTCAGCTTCGACTTGCCTGATTTAATGACTACAGTTTAACAGAAATTACATTTATTCACCACTATGTATAGTATTCCAACCAAAAATTGGAAAGCTATTTAAAATCCAGTGCACCATGAAAAGTGTAAGTCATGTCTAAGTTGGTTTCATACACTCAGTTAATTATATTCTAATGTCAATCAGCTTTCAAGTAGTGACAGTTCATCTGCAAATTGTACATGTAACTGTTTTGTTAAGGCATTGTAACATTGTGCATGATTTAAGTATGTGCTAGTTGAGTTTTTAAAACCGTATAGTAGCATACAAAATGTTTAAAAACGTATATGTCTTCAAAACTTCCCAATGCATCTGTCAAATTTGAAGGTTATTATCGAAGTGTCACTGAATGACAATCAAACAGTAATTTTATGAATTAAATTACGAAGTGACTTACTGTTCTCAATGCTGGCCTGATTTTTAATAGCTTTCCAATTTCTGGTTGAAATACTATACAGTTTATGTCTTAAAGATACAACTAAACAAGCATGTAAATTATCTATAACCATATATACAAAATAAATTCTTATTACAATCTACTTGCGGCTAGGCCACACAAATGGCAGGCGCAGGTTCGATTCTCCACTGGTTGACGGGCACTGGAATGTCCAGGGTAACTGGCGGTTGTTGGTAGTACTGCGAATTTAAAAAATGGTTAGTTCAAACGTCAAAACAAGTGCAGTGAATATATGGTGTTATCAGTTATTTTATTTAATGAAAGCAAATAAATGTTTATATACCACCTTGGGTTACTTTCTCTTGATGGCGAAATGTTCCCACGTGTGCAGCTGTGGAATTCGGCTTGCTGATAGAAGAGGGCAGCAAGAGGTTATTTTCTTTTGATAGCGGGTGGACAGCGTCTGCCGGACGGATAATAATGCTTAAGGTACGTTAATTTTAGAACTGGGGAATCGCCTATTATGCCGGGAAATTCAGGCTGTGTTTCGGCTAAAAGAATTTGGCGCGGCGGAGCTGTGGAATTACAGCTGGGTCTGGAAAATTCTTTGCTGCACAACGTAGTTCGGTTTCTGGGAAGTTTTAGCGCTGTTCACCTACGGCACCGACTTCCAGGCACCCTCTGGTGACAGTTACGAAGTTATGGGGGGGGGGGGGGGTTGTAGCTAGGAGTTTTCCAAAAACGCAACGGGCCTGAATCCCAGGTATACGTTGCTTTCAGCTAAGAATTTATGTGGGTTTCGTGACTCTGAATTGGCTAGCACAACGTGTCCCGATCTCCAGGTATACGTCGCTTTCAATTACGAAATGATTGGGAAGTTGGTGTATATTTAGCTATTAAATTTATCCACGGGACGCATAATCACTTTTAGACAGCGGGACGGGTTAATTAATGGTTATTCTTCGGAAATCTGAATCGAGATCTCCTCAAATAATTCTGGGGGCCCAGCTGGGGCAGAGCGCAGCCTCCCCCAGCTGAGAGCCGCGGTTCAGGTCGGATAACCGAAGTTCGCTTTCCCGGAATCATTCTCCTTGAGTTCGGCGGAATAATTTGATTTTATAGCTAGCTCTCGAGTTCCTTCTCTGGCATCAAGGCGGGAGTGGAAGTGCGCGACGGATACTTCCTCGTTGCGTTCGCGCATAACGGCAAATTTTACAGTTTCGGGCGGGCTGAAGACTTTGTAAAGTTGAAATGCGAAATTGTACATGCACATAATATTACATTATGATTAATTCGCATTTAAAATAGGAGCGAAACGTTAGAGAAGCAATCGCTTCTTCTGCTTCATTACTAATACGGCCTTAAATAATACGTTGTGTAACAGCACTCGATACATCATTTTGGTCATGGCAAACATGACTAGCTATGTTTCTCTTATAAAACTTTTCCAGGTCAAATTTGAATTATCAACGTAATTACAAATTAATTAAGAGCCCGAAGCAAATACAAGGGATGCAACTTACACAGTATGTAAAATATTAATGGCAGAAGTAGCGATAACTAACAAGGCGGTTAGATTAGTTCAGTAAAAGAGTTATGAAACAGGGAGAGAGGCCATGCAGAGACAAGAGAAATAAAACTTAAAACTACAGAAATTCACAGCTAGAAACTAAACTTGGAGCATTTAGAGAAGCAAAACATAAAAATAACATGGTAATTACAGAACTGGTCACAACAAATGTAAATCCTAAAAATGAAGTTAAAAAAACAACAGCATCTAGGTATAACAACAATTAAAACTATATAAGTGAAGAAAATCAGAAAATTATAATTGTTGAAGTAAAAGACATAGAAAGCAAATCAACAATGAAAGACAGAAACAAATAGAGGGGCGGAAAATACTGTATTCATAGTATACAGATTGTCTGCATGTACTAGGTACACACGGTAACTAGATACAGAGGCGTTTGTTTATCTTAAAATTTTAAACCGTCTCTGTATCTAGTTACCTAGTACCTGCAGGCAATCTGTATAATCTAGCAATGGAGAAAAGGGAAGTTGAGTACGAACTTCAATCAAGAACCCGCATTGAAATAAACAAAGGTAATTATGCCATAGTAGGATATCAAAAACTATGTGTAAGTGGATGCCAGTTGCAATGGAGCAAAGAAGAAGGCAATACAACGGAAAAAATCAATAATTACGAAGTGTCTTCTTCTTCTTCTTCATGACTTCTGACTTACAGGTCCGTTACGATTATTAAGATTTCTTATTTGTTATGTATTCTTTTGTTTCTGTGTAGTTACTGTTCCATTTGGTCTTTCCACCTCTTCGTTGGCCTGTCTATACTTTTCCTTACCTTTGTTTGATATCGTAGATACTTTTTAGATAATCTATGTTCGTTCATTTTTTCAATGTGTGCGTACCATTGCTGTCTGTATGTTACTATTTCGTCTTTTAGGTTAAAAATGTTAAGTTCTTCTCTGGTATCCGTATTTCTTTTTTTGTCATGTTGGGTGTCCAGCCACTGATCTTTAAAACCTTGGAGCTTTGAAGGTGTCTTTCATTTTGTTTTTTGTTATCACATAGTTTTCAGTCCCCTATAGAAGAGAAGGTACAGATACTACTTTGTAGAATTTCATTATGATTTCAGGTTGTACTTTATTATGTTCGTTTGATGGTTCCATTAATGTAATTAAAATTTTCTGTTTTATTCTCTACGAGTATATCAATAATTTCTTATGCAGTGATAGTTCGTAACCCAAGAATTTGAAGGTAGAGACATGTGCTACTGTTGTGTTTTTGTAACTATCTTGGAGTGTATAATTTTGTTTATTTCCAAATGTCATAAAGGTGACAATTTATGTGACTTGGTTAACAATGTATATAAATGCGTTACTTTTATGCCTAGGCAGAAAAGTGGTTACTCTGATGCCAGCTAAGCAAAAGTAGTACTTCAAAACTGGATTAGCTTTCGAATATTTCTGACATCGGCCTTCTCGATTGTCGTGAACTGATGTAGACGTCAATTCTCGATAACCGCAATTTTTAAAATATGTATTTATTTATATTAGTTCGGGCGCTTGAAAATAAAATAGCATATGCTACTCGGAGTAAAAGTGACTTCGTGTGCCTTGCCCGGACTTGTCTCACTCTCTTACGCTCGTCAGTCAAACGTGTCCGGTCTCACCACACAAAGTATAACTTTTACTCCTAATAACATAATATACCATTCCTTGGAAAATTATGACTTTTGTTTTGGATACCGAAACGTATAATTTACATCATAACATCATACGTAGTCTTTTTTAGCGAGTTTTCTGAACTTGCAATGTGGGCTTCTCATTTGCGTAAAAAAGTGTTGCAACAGCGCTGGTTCTGCTTAAATCATGTGAATAAACGTTGCTTTTATCTTTCCATTCTTTTATAGCTTCATTGATATACAGGATTGCTAAAAAGTATGGATACAGCTAAATATTTTTAGAACGGTTTAGCAGAGCTCGTTGAAATTTGGCACACAGAAGTGTTTAAATTCTATCATCAGCGATTTTTTTTTAATTTTTCTACCATCATTTAATTTGAAGATACAAAGCCAACTTGATTTTTTTTTAAATGGCACGGGGGTGAAATTTGATATTTTTGATAAGAGTATTTTATTCTGAATTCAGTGATGTAACACATGCATATCTTATTTTAAACAAATCTTTTTAAAAAATTATCGAAGTAATAAAATTTGGATGAATTTCATTAAAAAGGGTCACTACTTGAGCACAACTTCGTCTTCTATCGCCATATCCAACCATCATCAGGATTTCTATACTCTCAGATTCAATTAAATGTACCATTGTTAAACTAATTATTACACAAAAGTTTAATTTTTGGCTAATATGCAAGTGACAGCTAACTTTGAATTTTGTTTTTTTACCTTTTAATAAAAAATATCAAATTTTACCCCCCGTGCCAAAAATCAAGTTGGTGTTGTATCTTTAAAATAAATGCTGGTAGAAAATTGAAAAAAATTGCTTATGATAGAATTTAAACATTTCTAACTGAGTGCCAAATTTCAACGAGCTCTGCTAAACCGTTCTAAACATATTTAGCTGTATCTATACTTTTTAGTGACCCTCTATATATATTAAATAATACAGGTAAAAGGCTACACCCCTATCGAGGACCCAGGTTTTTATTTTCCTTTAGATGCATCCTTGTATGCATATGTCAGTATTTTGATATATCGTTAATATTGCAAAGTGTGAGAAAATTAATCCAACAAAATGTCAAACGGGACTAGTTACTAGGAATATTAGAAGTATTACAGACAAGAAAAATGAATTAATAGAAGAATTTGAGAAGACAAATATAGCAGCAATTTTAGAGATAACTCAAACAAAAAAAAGGTAGTGAAAAAACAGAAATAGAGGATTGATACACGTTATTATTTAGTGGTGTTAGACAATAGTTATTTAGACCACATGTGTTAGAAGTGCAACTTTTTTCACAAGTGTGGAGGGTTATTAAACGAGGTGCAGCCGAGTATAATATTCCACACACGTGAAAAATAAACACGCTAAAAAATTATTAAATATTCAAATCCAAGCATATTTTGTCTAGAGTTTTATTTGCCTTCATTTTAGTCAAGTGCGTTGGTAGCGCAAAAATTCAGTAATATGATTAATGTTCGTTTTCAGGAAAAAATCTCAAAGGGGTGTAGTGATTCAAATTGTTATTTTCAGATTTTCGTATCTTTGTTTGAAATGTTATGACGTCATCACTACTTTTAAAAAATAACGATCTATATATTTTTTTTTTCATTTATTTTGGTAGCAAGTTGTAATCTGCTCTCAACAGTATAAAATTTTGAATAGGTTACATTAGAAAAACATTGAAAAAAATAACCTTAAAGTTCAGATAGTAAGGAAAGTTACCCGTGCTTAAAACAAAAAGTAATAATTTTACATTCATTTTTACTTCCCTCGTCTAAAAGACGAAGGAAGTATTCTCGAAAAATCACATTCCGAGATTTCTTCAGATCTTCACATTTCAGCGTCCTTAGATGACGAAAGACAGGTATTCTCAATTCCGTCCGTGCGTCTGTCTGTCTGTCTGTAGGCGGTGTAACTCAAAAACTATTTGTTGGAGGATGGCCATATTTTGCGTGCAGATTATATATCTACCTGGCATGAAACCGAGAAAATTTCGGACAAATATTGTAATGAATTGTAGTAAAAGCTCCACGTTGCGGTGCCTGTTTGTAATGAAATGTTGTTGTTTGTTTATTATTTTGGTACAAAATTAATAAGTTAGATTAGGGCAAATAACCACACAATTCTCAGGTTTGGTTTTTATATTGCTCTCACTTTGCCTGTCAGTAATTTAAGGCTAGTTAAAATGAAACGTATTAGCTGATATTCAAAATAACATGGTTGAATGCCCCTTTCTTATTATTTTATTGAACTGCAATATTATTTAAACTAGCTCTCGGCAAAACACAAAACTGCATATCTCAGGTTGGGTTTAGAATTTTACTATATTCACAAATTAGTACTTCATTTTAGCTTATTTGTCCTTGTGCAGCTCATATACGTGGTTCTGGTAGATAAAATTTACAATCTGTCAAATGGCACAAAATTTGCGCCAGTGCAACAGCGATTACTTGAATGTTTAAAAAAAACATGAAGTTAACAAGGAATCGTCAGGTAATTTGATTCAATTATCGCTTTGCAACAAAACCTCTACTTCATTGTTACAGGAATGACGTAGATAGGACGCCATCCATTCACTTGTTTCTGCTGCTTGGAAATCGTTGCAAAATCCGCAAAATTTACTGACGTCAATGCTTTTATGGATTATTACGCGTAACTGGACCCTTGGATATGCGATAGGCCTCTTCAGCAAGGTTTAATCTCGTATTTTAATAAGTTTCTCGAACTCTGACACTCAAATTATAGTTAATTTCCTACCTCGTAAAGATTTCAACTTTGCTTGGAGGTGGTCGGTACCCTGGCTACAACTTTCATTCAGGAAGCTCCTGCAGACCCCGCTGATGTGATGCAGTGCAGATCTCTGGCTTCAGATGCTTAATTTTGCCGGAATCGAAGTTCTAAAATTTCAGTTGTCGGCTGCCGATCTTCAGTCGCAGATGAGAATGGATTTTTTTTAATTTTATTGTGGCTGAAATGGCCACAAACACTTTCACTGGTGCACGGTGATGTGTACAATAAAATTCAACACTTTTTATAACTGGAAAACACTTTTATTTGCAAAAATATTAATTTTAGGAGAGCACAATTTCGCTCAAAACTGTCTTAAATTCTACCTTCCATTGTTCTTTTTTTTATTTAAAAAAAACGCATCGCGTTGCTATGTTACCGCCATAATTTTTGTTAATTAGAAATTAGTTTTGGTAGCAAAATACACAAATGGAGTAAAGTTTGATTACATAAATTTTAAATTAACATTTTCTTAAATCTACAAATTGTCCTTTGTTTATAACTAGTATTGTTCCTTTCTCGTTACGCACACAAATGTTTTAAAATCACTGCTCTGCTTTTTCACTTTGTTTTATTAAAGCACTGGAAATTGAGTTCAAATTTACACACTTTGCTAACTTTCCTTCTTTTCCGTTGCCTAATTTCGGGATTGCTCTTTGCAATTTTCTATTTTCATTTATTCCGATCTCATTTACCTTTCAGATTGCTTGCCATTCACTGATCTGTACTTTTATTAACAATTACGCTCATTTAGTCTGCACATGACAAACCTTTAGTGTCAATTAATTTTGTGTGGTTATTCAAACTCTCTGAAATATGCTTTGCTTATGCGTGTCTTTATCCGTTTAGTTACTACTTCTCGCATCTCATTAGCTATGCATTTAATACTTTTATTATTGTTTTAAATTGCAATTTCATAAAATATCTTAACTCTGTGCTTTATTGACTTGGTTAAATATCTTGCACTGCAAACAAGCCAAGTTGTAGGCTTAAAACCTGTGAGGCCATTTTGTATTCCTAGTAATTTAATTAACTATCGCATGAAACTGCAAATTTAGCATCAAGTATAGCCTTTCTTAAACTTTGTACACTCCTTGCTCCGCCGTTTTCTAATTCATAACTTTTGTACAGCCCTAGTTTAATTTCTCGCAGCTGCATGTCCTCGCAGTTGTAAGCACCTCGTTTTCCATGTTGTCTAAAATTCTGCCGTGAGAGCGATAAGAACAGCTTATGCTGTTTTGCTGGCATGCGATGACGCGTCTGGCGATTGTTTCCCGCTTTGCGCTGTGATTGGCGGAGGAGATCTCGTGAGGCACAGATGTTAGCTTGGAGCATAGGTTTTTGAGGCATTCAGCCCCGGACCGTCGAGTAGAGAGTTCACGTCGCGGTTTGTGCGAGGCGTCTCTGCGCCCCGGCGCAGGGACGCCTGATTTCCTTCCTTTGGTGATATTTCAGCTGTGTTTTCTTGACTTTTCCGGTAAATCTGTGTTTTGAGAGTCGGTGATGTGACGCTGTTTCGAAAGGTCGTGTTGCACGTATGTGCGTAAGGAAACCCGTGCCATATCGTTGTAGGAGTTCCGTTCTCATGTGGGTTTGTTAAAACCAAGTTTAAGCTGCCGTCTGTAGGCAGGATCCCGTTTCGAGAACTTCCCAAACAACGTCTGTGCTATTTCGCGTGATGGCCGAGGGGGCCCGTATCGCCGTTCACTCTGCATAGTGGAGCTTAAGGGGGATTCCGTCGTCTTTCGACTCTTGTCACATTCACCCAGCTGCGACCTAAGTACTGTAGCTGCTTGAATGCTACCGC